>JAENJI010000192.1:5619-43549 GCA_018901935.1 Pugionium cornutum | reverse complement strand
TTTTATCTTCATTGAACGATTATATTATTTATTATTTACTATTTATATAATCTTTATGTTTTTCTAATTTTTGTTATTCGTTTTCTAACATATCATGAATATTGTTATTCGCTAATAGTAACAAAATTCATCGTTAAATTATTTTTTCTATACACATACGAAATTTTGTATTTCGAAATAATTACTTTGCTATACAAATGCTTTGATACTGTAAATATAGATATAAACTTAAGATTTTGAAAATTTAATATAAGAATAATACATATTACCAATTTGTAAAACTATGTTTTGGTTTAATGCAAATATATAAATTGTTGAATATTTTGTGCAAATTACGTTAAAATTTATCCATATACAATTGAAAATAATCAAAAAATATGAAAATGATATTTTAATGATTTTTGTTTTGAAATTTGTGAATGAACTTTGTAGCAATCTTTGTAAGATGGTATTAATAGATGAAAAATATGGTTTTTAAAGATTATAAAACAGTTATATCAATAGTTATATGGCAACATATTTTATTTTTCCGGAAATTTTCGACTACAAAACTGACAATTCAAAAAACTGTCAAATATTCGTCCATCATATTCGATGGAAATTATGTCCAACTTTTGATATTTTATGTAATAGCAATCCTTAATCCTATCGCCAAAACGGTAACCATCGAATAATCCCAATTACACGTCTTTGTTTCAAATTGTATTGAACGAAAGTTACGAAACCTTTTATTAAATGGTAATATATTTTGTGAGAGTTTGAGACCCCAACAAAGGTTTTATTTAATGATGGATTGTTCTTACAATTAGAAAAAAGAAAAGAAAAATGAAAGAAGGTGGAGAGGCTATGCATGGATGGGAGTCCCAAAGAGAATCGAATCAGCTCAGTTCCTTTTTTTTTAATTGCCCACTTTACTCTTCTCCAAGAGAATGGACTCCAGATTTTAGCAATTTTTTCCCCTCTTTTATTTCTTAATTATATACAAAATTACAAATATGAAAGATTTGCCAAATTCTTCTTTGTTGGAATATAAACAGGGAGAGAAATAAAGGAAAATTAAAGTGAGAAATAAAGGAAAAAAGATGGTCAAAACGAAAACATCGAAGAATTATTCCGTCACTATCACCCAAATTTATCTTTATTGAAACTCTCTATTTTACCTCTTCCCTTTTGATTTTCCCTTTATCTTTTCATTTCCCCTCTTTTTATGTTTTTTTTTGACCCGTAATTACATTATAATTTTCCCATTATTATATTCTTACTGTTTCTCATTCTTATCCCATCCACACATGTAAATATTTTTATTGTTTATACAACTTTTTCTTATGAAAATTTTCCTTAAATATCTTACGTGAAAACCTTTTTTTAGTTATCATATTTTATAATTCTTAAAAATGAAAATTGCTATCTACAAACTTCAATTTATTCTGTTATATCAAATGTTTCCGTTTCATGGATCTTTTTTTGTGAAGATTACAAATATTGTTTACGTTGCTACTAAGCAAAGGGGGATTAATTTTTGTAGTATATTATATAGAAAAAAGGATAAACAAAAAAGAAGTGAATATTCAAAATTCAAAAGTAATAGAGATTTTGAATGGTGTCTTAGATGTCGATTAAATTGCCTCCTTAAAGTATAAATGAAAGAGACTTACCATAATATAATTGAGAGATTAAGGCAGCTTTTTCTATATCAACTAAAAGCTTATTCCACCTACAAGATACCGAATCGATTCTCTATTCAAAGACATGGCATCTTTATACACATCATAATTTCACCTACCATTTCTAAACAAGACCGTTAGTTTGCTATTACACTTTCATTAGAATGTTTTTATTTGTAACTTCTACTAATCAACGTCAATGAAAATGTGTATTTAATTAAAAACTCGTGATCGGTTAATTAACAAGGCCGCCTAAATCTGTATTGTTCAATGTTCATATTGGTAACTAAATGATGAACACTTCCTTTGTGTTTATGCACATAACTTTATGTTATAAAGTTATGAATTGCAATAGAGATAATTAAGAGAGACTAAAAAAGTAGGAGTCAAAGAGCTTTTTGTGTGGACTGTAGAGGAAGAGGTTAACAAGATCTCTTTCTTTTTAGTTGGGGGTGGGCTCCTATAAGTTGTTTGTTGTCACTCTTATTTTACTTAAACTACAATACACTTTGACCCAAGATTCTTACCAATGTACTTTGATTTGATAGAGTATGACTAAATAAAAATTAAAACAAAAATAATTCACAACTGTTATGTGGAATATGAAATGGCCAAGACCATAAAAGAGCAACAAGTGTCAAAAATACATTTCGAGTGAATATCACAAAAGTTGCCATTAATTGTTGAGTTTTCCTTGACTATATACTTTTGTATAAGCCAAGATTAAGAGCAAAATACCTATTTGGGTATACTTGTTATATATATAAAGTTAAATATGTTCAATGTATTCATATATAAAAATTTTATAGTTATCGGATTATTACATATGTCAGTTTAAATATATATATATATATATATATATATATTTTGACATGTGCTTATGTATTAGTATGAATAAAAAATTATTAGGTAAATTATCATAATTCAAATAATTTGGACATAAATTTATATTAATTCATATTTTGACATGCCTCAAAATATACTAATATGAATAAAAATATTAAAAATACTTTTAATATGTATTGAAGCATAATAAGAAAAAATAGAAAACGTAAATAATATATATATATATATATTTATATGAAATATGTTGTTGATGTTAAATGGAAAATAAAAAAATAAAAAATATAAATGAAAATAAATTAGAAGTTAATTATAAACAGAAATATGTAAAAGATATAAATGTATAAATATATTTATTCTATTGTTTTTCAGTTATTGGAGATAACTTAAATCTATTTTTAAAATATTAATTATGTTATTTAGTTCATTTTTATTATTAAAAAAAATTATATTTATAAATTATCAATTAAAATATTAATTTTGGACTAAAACTAGAATAAAAAAAAATAAAATTCTTAGAATTGTCAATAAATTAAATGAAACATATCTGTATCGATTCAATTTTGATCGAGTGTTCTGAGGAGACTATCAAATGAAACATGTCACTGAAGTAAACTACACAAATTCTTTTCGATTCAAAATTTGATTTCAGGCTTCGAAATCCCAGCCGGGATTTTTTTTCCCTGGTTTATTTATATATTTTCTCTTTTTTTCTCTTCTTTTACGAAAGTGTTTACAACTGAGGTGAAGAAAACGAAAAAGTAATTTATTATGTTGACAAAAAAACGAGAAACTAATTTTTATATAATTATAATTTCATTTTTAAAAAACGAGCCACTGGTTGTTCTTCTAAGTTCTATTTAAGCACATTCTCTTCACATCACTCTTTCAAAGCCTCGCGTCTTGTTTTCTTTCACTAAACACATAATCACATCTCTAACTTCAACAAGGTCATTCTTTTAATATTTCGTCACTATTTATACATTTTACTACTTATTTCATCAGTGTTCATATATATAGAGGTCAATCATCGATCATTTCTTTGTGTTTTTTTTCAGAATATGTGGTGACATTATCTAATAGAAATAGTCATATATTGTATGCATGTTACAGAAAATAATATAAACGCACGCATACAAGAACTGAAGATGAGCAGACCCGGAGATTGGAATTGTAGGTCATGCAGTCACCTCAATTTCCAACGCCGTGATTCTTGCCAGCGATGCGGCGATTCTCGTTCAGGCCCCGCCGGTGGAGTTGGTGCCTTAGACTTCGTTGGTCTTGGCTGCAGAGCTATGCCTGCTTTCGGATTCACCACCGGCTCTGACGTTCGTCCTGGTGACTGGTACTGTACTGTCGGAAACTGCGGGACTCACAACTTCGCCAGCCGCTCCACCTGCTTCAAATGCGGCACTTTCAAGGACGAATCCGCTGGTGGTGGTGGCATCGGCGGTGCCGCCATATTTGATGCTGAAGCTATGAGGTCTCGAGTATCCGGTAACGGTGGCCGCTCTAGCTGGAAATCCGGTGACTGGATTTGCACTAGGTACTAAAATAATACATTTGGTTTATATATAATATATATAACTCTAATCTTGAATATAATATATGTTTTTCTATGTAAATTTTAATTTTATAAAAATGGAAACAGGATTGGTTGCAATGAGCATAACTTTGCAAGCAGAATGGAATGTTTCAGATGCAATGCACCAAGAGACTTCACCAACAGAACCTCTTTCTAAGTCATACAAATGCTTTTGAAGTAACTGTTTCCAATTTCTCGGGTAATTTAATTCTGATGTATTACTCTACGTACTCTTATTTATTACTGTTAATTTGTAAGACCAAGACTATGAACCATCTTATCTTTACACAAATAACATTTTTTGTCAATGATTATAAAACTTAGATTTAACTATTTCTTTTTGATATTACCCAGGCACCCATTTCAATCAATGGAAAGGAGAAGCAAGAGCAACAAAGAATTAAAGTTGATAATTTTGTTAGATGTTGCAATGAGAGCCAATATTGTAACTTTAGTTGTCGTGCTTTTGGATGTATTATCCATTTTTTTTTTTACATTTCTTTTCTTTTTCTTCCTTAATTCGTAATTTTCTTTTGGCAGTTTCTTTTTAAGTCTTTTATTATTCTAATCATTGTACGCTGCATGTCTTTCTTAAAAGAAGATTCTCTTCTCAATTTCATCGCTTTATACATGAGTTGCTACTTTTTTTTGGTTTTTTGTTGTCCAGCCTTTTTAACTTATGTCCTAATAGACTATAGGTGCTATACTATGCATTCACTTGAGTTTAAATTAAGGAACAAAAAAAACTATCCGAATTTAAAGGTGTTTTTACAAATCCGAATTTAAAATTGTTTAGAGGACTATACGGATTTTTTTTTTTTAAAATGAGGATAATACGAAGTGCCTAAGAGTAAGACAAGATTTTCAGAACGTTCGAAAATAATAAAAATATGTTCAAATATGTGTAATGCTTTTTAAATGATTTCTTTACATCTTGTTTCTCTTGATTTTATCTTCAATATTTATATTTATACCGACAAAGAAATTATGACATTTGTCTTTAAAGTTTTTTTCATTGATTCAAATCGGAAATACAAGATTGTTGTACATAGCTTTTAGAATGTAAGTTATTACTTAATTTTAAAAGCATATGTTACTTTTTCTAATAAATTGTTATTTGCTAACATACGCTTAAATATATTATTTATAATCAATATCATTCGCAAATTTGCAATGCTAACGCAGAAGCCATAGACTGCAGAAGATACCACTGCTCCGACGAGAATCGCACACCGACAAGACTTACAACTCCGAAGTCCACATCCGAAAGCACAACGAAACAGGCTAATACATCAATAGGAAAGGTAAATGGAGACCCTAAAGCCTTGCCGGTGGTTGAAGAGGCGAAAACCATGGATGATTTTTTTTATTCTAGTGACAATTTGGTAAGGAGACAAGAATGTCTTAAAATTTCCTTTTGTTGCAAATTTTGTATCTGGCTAATGTTAAATTATACACTCCATAACAAAAATCCATATTGTTTATATAACATTTAATTTCCCCGATTCATAGTTATTATATCAATGTATTGGTACTGATTTTTTCCATTTTTTCTAACAAACCAAAATAACAATAATCACCATTATGGAATCACCTTTTCTGGCTTGTGTTTTTACTGTTTGTCATTTACGGTTCAAATGTACTTATACAAAAAACTATTAACTAAAAGATGAAAATATTGTGAAAAGGTAAAAAGCTGCTTGTAGTCATATTAATGGGCTAGAAAAGCCCAAATCAAATCAAAGCTCATCTTTCGTGCTTCGACCACTCTGGTTGTATCGAACGAGCGTATCCAACCAACGACGACGAGCTTTAACCTCAAATTTGATTTAATCATCTCTTGTCAAATCGTGTTCCTCGTGCATTTCGGCTTATAATCTCATCCTCTGCTTTAATATTCTCTGTCTCAAATTCTTGCCTCTTCCCTCCATGGCTTCCTGTTAGTTTTTCTACCTCTATGCTGTATTGCTGTTGTCTTGTCAAATCTTGTTTTTTTTTTTGCAGTTGTTTCTTGGGATCGTAAACGAGACTGGTTTTATGTTCGGACATTCAAATTTGAATGATTTCACATTTTTTCTGTTCTCATAAAATCATTTTAAATCGAGAAGTTGAGGGACTCAGAAAGGGACTTAATTTAAACAATTAGATTGATTTTGGTATTAGTTAGAGATGTAAAGATGAAATATTTTCTTCAATCTTCGTCTCATTGTTGATGAGATTCAAGTTACTGAACTTGCTCTCAGGTTGAGTTGTGATGTTTAATAAAGCCTTATACTATACCAATTGTCATAACGGGTTAATCATTCGAAAGAGTTCGTGAGTTTTAAGTAAATTTGTTTTTTTGTTGTGTTTTTCTTCCCTACTTCTTTCCCTCTCTGTACGTACATACGTGGCAGGATAAATAGAGAAGGGTTATAGTACGACTGTTCTGTACATTGTCCCTAAGTTCTTTTGTTTCGTAGTTTACAATTCCATTGTTAAAATATAAAAGCTACTGTAGATTGAACAGCATTACTTATTTTTTACTGTTAAGTATATGTGGAGGTGGAGCTTGGTTAACATGAGCTTATTCTTAGACATTTTAATTTGACGTACTTGAATGTTGAAACCTTATGGAGCTATCTCGGATTGTGTCTGCGAGTTATCATATTGAGGTTTTTTGTTCTTTTCAACCGTCCTATTTTCGCTGATGTCCCCAATTGGGATCTTGGTGTCTATTTCAGGTAGCCTAGGAGTTCCTAAAATTAAAATTTCAGCAGTAAACCTCAGTAGAGTAAGATCAGGAAGCTTATTGATACCGTACAATCAAAGATCATTGATTGGAAAAAGGTCGTTGAAGTATTCGAGTCTGAGCACAAATCTTGGATCTGTGAAAGCTGTCCAGGTGTCTACTGTCATAGCTGAAGAAAGAGCAGGTACGCACGTCTATTATGTTTTCTGATCATGAGATTTCTTCCTATGATGGTTGCATAATTTAGCGATTCAATGTTTTATGTTTTTTTTACATCGAATGTTTCACAGGTAGCAGTATGTGCATGAATAGTGTCTTTTATCTTTCCTTAAATGTTTTCTGATTTAACATTTGTATCTAACAGCTACTGTAGAAGTAGAAGATTCTGAAGAGACCAAGTCATCTCCGTTGAATGCTGAGCTCATTCCTAAGCCATCTGAGGTAGTACTGATTTTCCCTAAATATTAGAATGTCATTTGAGGAACCCTATCATCAGATTTTCTTATTCCTTTATTATTGTCGAATGGAAGAGAAGAGAAATCTGTGATCTTGATGAGCTAGTACTACTAGCCTAGTAGAACATGATTTATGTGAATTTACTTACTGCATGCACACACAAAATATGTTTAGTTTGTTTTTTCAATTGGATGCATTTGGCTTGTTTTTTAATCTTCTAGGTGGAAGCTCTTGTCGCTGAGATATGCGATTCCTCATCAATTGCAGAGTTTGAACTGAAAGTAAGGCCCACTCAACTGAGTTGTAGTTATGTAATTCCTCTTCTTCTGGGATTCTTTTCTAATATTTCTGCATCTTTCATTTGCATATTCTAATAGCTGAGGGGTTTCCGCCTGTATGTAGCAAGGAACTTAGCTGGCAAAAGTACTCCACACCCTCAGCCAATTCCTGCTGTGGTTGCTGCAAATGCAACTACAGAGAATTTTGATTTGAATGGATCAACTTCCTCTACTTCATTGCCCATCACAAAACCAGCATCTTCAGCTGCTGATCAGGGGTTGGTGATTCTCCAATCTCCAAAAGTAAGCGACCACTTGAAGCAAAATGTCTAGAGCTTTCATTACGCTGTTGTCAAGTGTTTCTCTTTTCTAATTCAAACGGAGTAACTTTAGATGCTAAGCTGAATAAGGGATAGGTAAGTTTGAGTCAGAAAGTTGTCCCTAATCTAAATAGTGTGTGGTAATGTGCAGGTAGGGTTCTTCAGGAGATCCAAAACCATAAAGGGTAAACGCACTCCTTCGTCCTGTAAAGAGGTAAGGCCAATCTTTTTGGGCAGAAGAGAACGTTTGATTTTATGGGACAACCGCTCATAAATCTCGTCTTTGCTTGACAGAAAGACCAAGTTAAAGAAGGTCAAGTTCTTTGCTACATTGAACAACTCGGTGGCCAATTCCCAATTGAGGTTATATAATACCGCATTTTACTTTCTGATTTAGTAATCTTGCTTCCACAAAGCCTTTTGAAATTGATTATCTGTTTCTCGATCAATCTTCCAGTCTGATGTTACTGGCGAGGTTGTCAAAATACTCCGAGAGGATGGAGGCAAGTCTTTCTTTCTTTTCCTTTTAACCTTTTCATGTTTTTTTCTTAAGACTTTCCGCGTAATGATCTTTCTCATTCGAAACAGAGCCTGTAGGATACAATGATGCCCTCATCTCGATCCTTCCTTCCTTCCCTGGGATCAAGAAGCTTCAGTAAAACCAAATTCAAGCTCGTTCTGAGCTATGACACTGTCTTGTGTATGCTTTGAGACAACTAAATTTCATTCATATCTCTGTATTATGTTCGTCTTTTGCTTGTCTGCAAGTTCTTATTCAAAACTCTGTTTTTTTTTATTAAATATAAAAAACGTTATAATGCTCTTTTTAATAATACATAGATGATTCTATACATACAATCCCAAGATTTCGGAGATCTCTCTTGTTAAAAAGATAGGTGGTGATTCTAGTAGTTAAAGATTTGGGCATTGCTGTTGTTGACAGTTGATTCAAGCCGTTGGAGAAGAAGCTGCTTTCTGAATCTCTGTATAAATGCCTCTGCACATTCGTTGATGTCACGGTCCTTCACTGCCAGCTTCCTCGTCACCGGAAAACTCTCCACCGTCGCCGCTCTCTTGGATTGATCTCCAGCTTTCCTCTGCTCTTGGGTTGATGCTATGTAAGAAGACGACATGAGATGAGAGAATGATGTTTCTTCAACGCTAGTGTTTACCCAAATGATTATTGATATGAACCAATATGAACCCTTTATATAGATATGTCTATATTATATAATGTATGTGGCAACTACGAAGATGGCAATAGATACAATGAACTTTGGATAGAATTTGGATTAAGATAAACATTAAACAATAATGCTAAACCTTAGATACGCATATGTTTCTGTAGATTTACATACGTTTATATATTTATAGAAATCTCGTACTTGTGAATAAATTTTTATTTCTTACAAATCTATTAAAAATGTTAAAGTACTCCAAATATGTACTATTTAAAAATAAATTTGTTTGGCAATTTGAATAATAATAGTAAGAATTAATTAAATAAATAAAGCTTAGAAATTTAGTTATTGTGATATCTAAGGAAAAATATAATGCAATGTTTCTTATTTAATAGATTGAGGATGGCTAATTGAATTGGTGATGTGAAGTTTCCAGAAAAATAAAAAGGAAAGACGAAATAAAGTATGTGTCGTGTGATAAAGACAACTATAATCTATGAAGGAATACAACTACGGCGCCTAAATTCTGCCTAACTGTCGCTTTAGTTAAGAAAGCATATATCCTTCATGAGATTTAGTTTTATCCTGTAACTAAACTCAATAATAACAAAACGAAAGTATAACGAGATTAATCTACGTGTCGCATGATTAGAAATATATCATCTATATATATTCTATTCACCAGAATCAACTTTTAAGATTAAAGATAAACATTAAATACAAAACCAATTATTAAAACCATCAAACATTCCAAGCTTGAACCACTTCCTTAACAGAATAGCTAATAGTCACTGATATAACCTGTCACGCCAATCCTGAGGTGTTTTCTTAGAGGCCATGGCTCCGCCGATTGTGATCAGAGCATGCGGGAAGCCGTCACATTTGGATGCAACCTCTTGAGCCACCTTGGTTATGTCCGGATGGCTCTTCGCTGTCTTTTCTCCCGCATTCTTCTTAAACAAGTTCCAAGCTCTCTCCTATGATAGCTTCTCCATTTTGATCTTAGTCTGTACTCTCATTTCCTGACAAACCTCGTATGAACACATCGTGGACACTATCTTTGATCTGTTCTGTCCAGTCGGAGGCGGAACACGAGCTTTCACTAGAAACATAATTCAAAACCTCCAAAATAGGACCAAATTAAGGCTTAATTAGGGTAACTCACTGTGAAACTTGGTGTGGGCATCAAATTAGGCTCCGAATACCCGAACCGATTAAATTGACCAGAACTAAGTTCAACCAGATCATAAATCTGGTTAAATTTATTCATTTTGTAACTGTCAACATTAATGAATTTGTAATTTATTTTATAATTAATTCTTTAAAATAGCATAAAAGAGGGGAATAACCTCATTTGTAAAATATTAGAAAATATTAAAAAATAATCAAGAACAATTCAGATTATTATTTTGTATGAGACCTGAATTATTTATTTGGTTCTAACACTTGGATTGCCAGTAATATTCACCTACCTATATCGACTTTCTCCCAAATGTCGTCGAGGAATAAAGCGAACCTTCTCTTGCTAAGTATCTCGAAGATCATACTCGGTCTTGCTAGTCCATGACCTGTCAAGAAACCCTATCTTCTCTCGAATCGTGTTCTGAAACTCCTCAAGGTTCAGATTCTTTGAAATCGAATACCCAAATCACAAATTTAAAACCATTTGACTTGTGTTGACCTGAGTCAATACCGTCGTCTTTCCAACGCCTTCCACGCCGTACAGACCAATAATCCCGTGATAGCAACACAAACCCAAGGATAACATGTACAACACATTAATATTACCACGTACATATATAAGTTTGAATATTTTTATTATATCATACATAGAAGTTTGAGTATATATAATTTTATTATAATATGTAGCATGTATATAAAGTTGACTATAGTGGTGAGCTTTGTGTTGAAACTTGAAGGACGTTAACCTATGAGATTTTCAATTTTTTTTGCGATAAAATAAAAGATAATTCATTCCACAAGACTAATTATTTTAAAAATATTATTTCAACATAAGATATTTGAATAAAACAATTATTACTACACTAGAGCCATTATTAGATCAACATTTATAGCAATTAAAATTAAACAATTTGAAAAATAATGCAATATCTTTTTGCGATATTTGTTTTTAGGCCAAAAAAGATAATTATGAACGAAAAAATCATCTATACACTACTCACATATATCGAAGATGTGAATAAACTAGTTAACAACATATTTCAAACTTTGACATATTTCTCAAAACCCGTGTACAAACACCTATTAGATTTTTGGTTTTTCAAGACAAAATAAAAGATAATTCATTCGACAAGAGTAATTATTTTGAAAACATCATAAAAAATTATTTCAACATAAGATATTTGAATAAAACAGTTATTAGTAAATTAGAGCCATTAGATCAACATTTATAACAATTAAAGTTAAACAATTCGAAAAATAATTCAATATCCTTTTGGGATATTTGTTTCTAAGCCAAAGGAGATAATTATGGACGAAAAAATCATCCATACATTACTCACATATATCGAATATGTGAATAAATTAGTTAACAATATATTTCAAAACTTTGACATATTTCTCAAACCCCGTGGACTAACACCTATGAGATTTTTGGTTTTTCAGGACAAAATAAAAGGTAATTAATTCGACAAATCTAACTATTTTAAAAACATCAGAAAACATTATTTCAACATAACATATTTGAATAAAATAATTATTAGTATACTACAACCATTAGATCAACATTTATAACAGTTAAAGTTACACAATTCAAAAAGTAATGTAATATCTTTTTGAGATATTTGTATCTGGGCAAATGAAGATAATTATGGATGAAAAAATCATTCATACACTACTCACATATATCCAAGATGTGAATAAAATATTTAACAACATATTTCAAAACTTTGACATATTTTTTAAAAGCCGTGAACTAACATATATGAGATTTTTGGGTTTTCGGTATAAAATAAAAGATAATTCATTCCACAATGGTAACTGTTTTGAAAACATGAGAAAAAATTATTTCAACATAAGATATTTGAATAAAACAGTTATTAGTATATTAGAACCATTAAATCAATATTTATAACAATTAAAATTAAATAATTCAAAAAATAATGCAATATCCTTTTGGGATATTTGTTTCTGAGCCAAGGGAGATAATTATAGACGAAAAAATCATCCATACACTACTCACATATATCGAAAATATGAATAAAGTAGTTAACAATATATTTCAAAACTGTGACATATTTCTCAAAACCCGTGGATTAACACATGTGAGATTTTCGATTTTTCGGGACAAAATAAAAGATAATTCATTCGACAAGGGTAATAGTTAACATCAGAAAAAATTATTTCAACATAAAATATTTGAATAAAACAGTTATTAGTATACTATATCCATTAGATCAATAGTTATAACAATTAAAATTAAACAATTCAAAAAATTGTAATATCCTTTTGGGATATTTGTTTCTGGGCCAAGAAAGATAATTATGAACGAATAAATTATCCATACACTACTCACATATATCCAAAACTTGAATAAAGTAGTTAAAAAAATATTTCAAAACTTTGACATATTTCTCAAAACCCGTGAAGTAACACCTATGATATTTTGGTTTTTCGGGACAAAATAAAAGATAATTCATTTAACAAGGGTAACTGTTTTAAAAACATCATAAAATTTTTTTTCAACATAAGATATTTGAATAAAACCGTTATTAGTAAACCAGAGGCATCAGATCAACATTTATAACAATTAAAGCTAAACAATTCAAAAAATAATGTAATATACTTTTAGGATATTTGTTTCTGGGACAAAAAAGATAGTTATGTACGAAAAAATCATACATACAATACTCACATATATCGAAGATGTGAATAAAGTAGTTAACACCATATTTCAAAACTTTGACATATTTCTCAAAACCCGTGTACCAATGAAATTTTTGATTTTTCGGAACAAAATAAAAGATAATTCATTCGACAAGGATAACTGTTTGAAAACATCAGAAAACATTCTTTCAATATAACATATTTGAATAAAACAGTTATTAGTATAGTAGAGCCAGTATATAAACATTTATAACAATTAAAGTTAAACAATTCGAAAAATAATGAAATATCCTTTTGGGATATTTGTTTCTGAGCCAAGGGAGATAATTATCTACGAAAAATTATCCATACACTACTCACATATATCGAAGATGTGAATAAAGTAGTTAACAACATATTTCAAAACTTTGACATATTTTTCAAAATCCGTGGACTTAACACCTATGAGATTTTCGGTTTTTCGGGACAAAATAAAACGTAATTCATTCGACAAGGCTAACTATTTTGAAAATATCAAAAAACATTATTTCAACATAAAATATTTGAATAAAACAGTTATTAGTAGACTATATCCATTAGATCAATATTTATAACAATTAAAATTAAACAATTCGAAAAATAATACAATATCCTTTTGTGATATTTGTTTCTTGGCCAAAAAATATAATTATGAACGAAAAAATCATCCATACAATACTAACATATATCCAAGATGTGAATAAAATAGTTAACAACAAATTTCAAAAATTTGACATATTTCTCAAAACCCGTGTACTAACACATATGAGATTTTCAGTTTTCGGGACAAAATATAAGATAATTCATTCGACAAGGGTAACTGTTTTGAAAACATCAGAAAATATTATTTTAACATAAGATATTTGAATAAAACAGTTATTAGTAGAATACAACCATTACATTAATATTTATAACAATAAACTTTAAACAATTCAAAAAATAATGTAATATCCTTTTGCGATATTTGTTTATGTGCCAAGTAAGATAATTATTGACAAAAAATCATTCATAAATTACTCAAATATATCAAAGATGTGAATAAAGTAGTTAACAACATATTTCAAAACTTTGACATATTTCTCAAAACCCGTGTAGTAACACCAATGATATTCTTGGTTTTTCGGGACAAAATAAAAGATAATTTATTTGACAAGGGTAATATTTTTAAAACATCAGAAAACATTATTTCAACATAAAATATTTGAATAAAATAGTTATTATTAGACTAGAGCCATTACATCAACAACAATTAAAGTTAAACAATTCAAAATATAACGTAATATCCTTTTGTGATATTTGTTTGGGGGCCAATGAAGATAATTATGGACGAAAAATCATACATACACTACTCACATATATCCAAGATGTGAATAAAGTAGTTAACAACATATTTCAAAACTTTGACATATTTCTCAAAACACGTGGACTAACACATATGAGATTTTCGGTTTTTCGGGACAAAATAAAATATAATTCATTCGACAAGGATAATTGTTTTGAAAACATCAGAAAACATTATTTCAACATAAGATATTTGAATAAAACAGTTATTAGTATACTATAGTCATTAGATACACATTTGTAACAATTAAAGTTAAACAATTCAAAAAATAATGTAATATCCTTTTGGCATATTTGTTTCTGTGCCAATTAAGATAATTATGGACGAAAAAATCATCCATACACTACTCACATATATCTAAGATGTGAATAAAGTAGTTAACAACATATTTCAAAACTTTGACATATTTCTCAAAACACGTGGACTAACAAATGAGATTTTCGGTTTTTCGGGACAAAATAAAATATAATTCACTCGACAAGGGTAACTGTTTTGAAAACATAAGAAAATATTATTTCAACACAAGATATTTGAATAAAACAGTTATTAGTATATTATATCCATTAGATCAACATTTATAACAATTAAAGTTAAACAATTCGAAAAATAATACAATATTCTTTTTGTGATATTTGTTTGTGGGACAAGAAAGATAATTATGGATAAAAAAATCATCCATACACTAATCACATATATCCAAGATGTGAATAAAGTAGTTCACAACATATTTCAAAACTTTGACATATTTATAACACCTATGAGATTTTCGGTTTTTCAGGACAAAATAAAAGATAATTTATTCGACAAGGGTAACTGTTTTGAAAACATCTGAAAATATTATTTCAATATAATATATTTGAATAAAACAGTTATTATTATATTAGAACCATTAGATCAACATTTATAAAAATTAAAATTAAATAATTCGAAAAATAATTCAATATCCTTTTGGGATATTTGTTTTTGGGGTAAGTAAGATAATTATGGACGAAAAAATCATCTATACACTACTCACATATATACAAGATGTGAATAATGTAGTTAACAATATATTTTAAAACTTTGACATATTTCTCAAAACCCGTGTACTAACAGCTATGGGATTTTCGGTTTTTCTGGACAAAATAAAAGATAATTCATTCAACAAGGTTAACTGTTTTGAAAACATCAGAAAATATTATTTCAACATAAGATATTTGAATCAAACAGTTATTAGTAAACGAGAGCAATTAGATCAATATTTATAACAATTAAAGTTAAAGAATTCGAAAAATAATGCAATATCTTTTTGGGATATTTTTTCTGTGTCAAGTAAGATAATTTTGGACGAAAAATTCATCCATACAATACTCACATATATCAGAGATGTTAACAACATATTTCAAAACTTTGACATATTTTTCAACATGCGTGGATTAATACCTACGAGATTTTCGGTTTTTCGGGACAAAATAAAAGATAATTCATTCGACAAAGATAACTGTTTTAAAAACATCACAAAACATTCTTTCAAAATAAGATATTTGGATAAAACAGTTATTAGTAAAATAGAGCCATTAGATAATATTTATAATAATTAAATTTAAACAATTCAAAAAATAATTCAATATCCTTTTGGGATATTTAGTTCTGGGCCAAGGAAGATAATTATTGATGAAATAATCATACATACATTACTTAAATATACCCAATATGTGAATAAAATAGTTAACAACATATTTCAAAACTTTGATATATTTTTTAAAACCCTTGTACTAACACATTTGAGATTTTTAGTTTTTCGGTACAAAATAAAAGATAATTCATTTGACAAGGGCAACTATTTTAAAAACATCAGAAAACATTATTTCAAAAAAAGATATTTGAAATAAAGAGTTATTAGTACACTAGAGCCATTAGATCAACATTTATAACAATTAAAGTTAAAAATTTCGAAAAATAATTCAATATTTTTTTGGGATATTTGTTTCTGGGTCAAACAAGATAATTATGAATGAAAAAATCATCCATACATTACTCACATATATCCAAGATGTGAATAAATTAGTTAAAAGCATATTTCAAAACCTATGAGATTTTCGGTTTTTCGCTACCGAATAAAAGATAATTTATTGGATAATGATAACTGTTTTGAAAATATCAGAAAATATTTTTTCAGCATAAGATATTTGAATAAAATAGATATTAGTAGAGTATATTAGATCAACATTTATAATAATTAAAGTTAAACAATTCGAAAAATAATTCAATATCCTTTTGTGATATTTGTTTCTGTGACAAGAAAGATAATTATGGATGAAAAAATCATTCATACACTAGTCACATATATCGAAGATGTGAATAAAGTAATTAACAACATATTTCAAAAATTTGAAATATTTTTCAAAACCCATGCACTAACACTAATGAGATTTTTGGTGTTTCGGTACAAAATAAAATATAATTAATTCGACAATGGTAACTGTTTTGAAAACATCAGGAAACACTCTTTCAACATAATATATTTGAATAAAAGAGTTATTATTAGAATAGAGCCATTAGACCAACATTTATAACAGTTAAAGTTAAACAATTCGAAAAATAATGCAATATCGATTTACGATATTTGTTTCTGGGGCAACGAAGATATTTATGGACGAAAAAATCACTGTTACACTACTCACATATATTCAAGATGTGAATAAAGTAGTTAAAAGCATATTTCAAAACTTTGACATATTTATCAAAAAATAAAATACCTATGAGATTTTCCCTTTTTCGTAATAAAATAAAATATAATTCATTCGACAAGGATAACTGTTTTAAAAACATCAGAAAACATTCTTTCAACTTAAGATATTTGGATAAAACAGTTATTAGTATAATAAAGCTATTAGATAACATTTATAACAATGAAAGTTAAACAATTCTAAAAATAATGCAATATCCTTTTGGGAAATTTGTTTCTGGGCCAAGGAAGATAATTAAGGACGAAAAATCATCTATACACTAGTTACATATATCCAAGATGTAAATAAAGTAGTTAACAACATATTTCAAAAGTTTGACATATTTCTCAAAACCCATGTACTAACACTTATGAGATTTTCGGTTTTTCGTTACAAAATAAAAGATAATTCATTCGACAATGATAACTATTTTAAAAACATCAAAAAACATTATTTCAACAAAAGATATTTGAATAAAACAGTTATTAGTATACTAGATCTATTAGATCAACATTTATAACAATTAAAGTTAAACAATTCAAAAAATAATGCAATATCCTTTTGGGATATTTGTTTATGGGTCAAGCAAAATAATTATGGACGAAAAAATCATACATACACTACTCACATATATCTAAGATGTGAATAAAATTGTCAAAAGTATATTTCAAAACTTTGACATATTTTTCAAAATTCGTGTAGTAACACATATAAGATTTTCAGTTTTTCCTTAGCGAATAAAAGATAATTCATTCAAAAATGATAACTGTTTTGAAAACATCAGAAAACATTTTTTCAACATAAGATATTTGAATAAAACAGTTATTAGTAAATTAGAGCCATTAGATCAACATTTATAACAATTAAAATTAAACAATTTGAAAAATAATACAATATCCTTTTGAGATATTTGTTTCTGGGACAAAAAAAGATAAGTATGGATGAAACAATCATCCATACACAAATCACATATTTCGAAGATTTGAATAAAGTAATTAACAATATATTTTAAAACTTTGACATATTTTTCGAAACCGTGGACTAGCACAAATGAGATTTTCGATTTTTCGTGACAAAATAAAATATAATTAATTCGACAAAGGTAACTGTTTTGAAAACATCAGGAAACACTATTTCAACATAATATATTTGAATAAAACGGCTATTAGTAGACTAGAGCCATTAGATCAATATTTATAACAGTAAAAGTTAAACAATTCAAAAAATAATGCAATATCGATTTACGATATTTGTTTCTGGGCCAAGGAAAATATTTATGGACGAAAAAATCATCCTTACACTACTCACATATATCCAATATATGAATAAAGTAGTTAAAAGCATATTTCAAAACTTTGACAAATTTCTCAAAACCCGTGGTTTAATACCTATGAGATTTTCGGTTTTTCAGGATAAAATAAAAGATAATTTATTCGACAAGGATAACTATTTTAAAATCATCACAAAACATTCTTTCAAAATAAGATATTTGGATAAAATAGTTATTAATATAATAGAGCCATTAGATAACATTTATAACAATTAAATTTAAACATCAGAAAACATTCACTCAACATAAGATCATTGAATAAAACATTTATTAGTAGACTAGAACCATTAGATCAACATTTATAACAATTAAAGTTAAACAATTCGAAAAATAATGCAATATCCTTTTGGGATATTTGTTTATGAGCCAAAGAAAATAATTATGGACGAAAAAATAATCTATACACTATTTATATATATCCAAGATATGAATAAAGTAGTTAACAACATATTTCAAAACCTTAACATATTTCTCAAAACCCGTGTATTAACACAGATGAGATTTTTTATTTTTCGGGACAAAATAAAAGATAATTTATTGGACAAGGGTAACAGTTTTAAAAACATCAGGAAACATTATTTCAACAAAAGATATTTGATTAAAACATTTATTAGTAGACTAGAGCCATTGGATCAACATTTATAACAATTAAAGTTAAACAATTCAAAAAATAATGCAATATCTTTTTGGGATATTTGCTTATGGGTCAAGGAAAATAATTATGGATGAAAAAATCATCCATACACTACTTACGTATATCCAAGATGTGAATAAAGTAGTTATAAGCATATTCAAAACTTTAACATTTTTCTCAAAACTCGTGTACTAACACCTATGATATTTTCGGTTTTTCGGTACCGAATAAAACATAATTCATTCGACAAGTATAACTGTTTTGAAAACATCAGAAAATATTTTTTCAACATAAGATCTTTGAATAAAACAATTATTAGTAGACTAAAGCCATTATATCAATATTTATAACAAATAAAGTTAAACAATTCGAAAAATAATGGAATATACTTTTAAGATATTTGTTTCTGTGACAAGAAAGATAATTACGGACAAAACAATCATCCATACACTACTCACAAATCCAAAATGTGAATAACGTAGTTAACAACATATTTCAAAACTTTGACATATTTCTCAAAACCATTGGATTAACACCTATGAGATTTCGGTTTTTCGGAACAGAATAAAATATAATTCATTCGAGAATGGTAAATGTTTTAAAAACATCAAAAAAATTTTTTTCAACATAAGATATTTGAATAAAACAGTTATTAGTAAACGAGATCCATTAAATCAACATTTATAACAATTAAAGTTAAACAATTCAAAAAATAATGCAATATCATTTTGTGATATTTTTTTCTGGGCCAAAAAAGATAATTATGGACGAAAAAATCATCCATACATTAGTCACATATATCAAAGATGTGAATAAAGTTATTAACAACATATTTCAAAACTCTGACATATTTCTCAAAATCCGTGCACTAACACCTATAAGATTTTCGGTTTTTCGGGACAAAATAAAAGATAATTCATTCGACAAAGGTAACTATTTTGAAAACATCAAAAAATATTATTTCAACATAAGATATTTGAATAAAAGAGTTGTTAGTAGAATAGAGCAATTAGATCAATATTTATAACAATTAAAGTTAAACAATTCGAAAAATAATGCAATATCCTTTTAGGATATTTGTTTCTGGGCCAATGAAGATAATTATGGACGAAAAAATCATCCATACACAACTCTCATATATCGAAAATGTGAATAAAATAGTTAACAACATATTTCAAAACTTTGACATATTTCTCAAAACGCGTGGACTAACACCTATGAGATTTTCGGTTTTTCGTGATAAAATAAAAGATAATTCATTCGACAATGATAACTGTTTTGAAAAGATCAGAAAATATTTTTTAATCATAAGATCTTTGAATAAAACAGTTATTAGTAGAATAGAGCCACTATATCAACATTTATAACAATTAAAATTAAACAATTCAAAAAATAATGCAATATCATTTTGGGGTATTTGTTTCTGTGACAAGAAAGATAATTATGGACGAAACAATCATCCATACACTATTCACATATATCCAAAATGTGAAAAAAGTAGTTAACAACATATTTCAAAATTTTGATATATTTTTCAAAACCCGTGGAATAACACCTATGAGATTTCAATTTTTTGGAACAAAATAAAAGATAATTTATTCGACAATGGTAACTGTGCTGAAAACATCAGAAAATATTCTTTCAACATAAGATATTTGAATAAAATAGTTATTACTAGACAATAGCAATTAAATCAACATTTATAACAATTAAAGTTAAAGAATTCGAAAAATAATGCAATATACTTTTGGGATATTTGTTTCTGGGCCAATAAAGATAGTTATGGATGAATAAGATGTGAATAAGATAGTTAAAAGCGTATTTACAAACTTTGACATATTTCTCAAAACTCGTGGACTAACACCTATGAGATTTGCGATTTTTCGGTACAAAATAAAAAATAATTCATTCGACAAGGGTAACTATTTTGAAAACATAAGAAAACATTCTTTTAACATAAGATCTTTGAATAAAATAGTTATTAGTAGAATAGAGCCATGAGATCAACATTTATAATAATTAAAGTTAAAAAATTTGAAAAATAATGCAATATCGATTTGTGATATTTGTTTCTGTGCCAATGAAGATATTTATAAACAAAAAAATCACTCGTACACTACTCACATATATCGAATATATTAATAAATTAGTTTAAAACATATTTCAAAACTTTGACATTTTTCTCAAAACCCGTGGACTAACAACACCTATGATATTTTTGGTTTTTCGGGATAAAATAAAACTTAATTCATTTGACAAGGATAACTGTTTTGAAAACATTAGAAAACATTATTTCAACATAATATCTTTGAATAAAACAGTTATTAATACACTAAAGCCATTAGATCAACATTTATAACAATTAATATTAAACAATTCAAAAAATTATACAATATCGATTTGCGATAGTTTTTTTTAAGCCAAGAAAGATATTTATGGACAAAAAAAATCACCCTACACTAATCACATGTATACAAGATGTGAATAAAGTAGTTAAAATCATATTTCAAAACTTTGACATATTTCTCAAAACTGTTGAGATTTTCGGTTTTTTTGGACAAAATAAAAGATAATTCATTCGACAAGGGTAACTGTTTTGAAAACATCAGAAAACATTATTTCAATATAAGATCTTTGAATAAAACAGTTATTTGTATAATAGAGCCATTTATAATAATTAGAGTTAAACAATTCGAAAAAATAATGCAATATCGATTTGCGATATTTGTTTCTGGGCCAAAAAAAGATATTTATGAACGAAAAAAATCACCCGTACACTACTCACATATATCTAAGATGTGAATAAAGTAGTTAAAAGCATATTTCAAAATTTTGACATATTTCTCAAAACCCGTGGACTAACACCTATGATATTTATGGACAAAATAAAAGATAATTATATCCAAGATGTGAATAAAAGTTAAAAGATATTAGATTAACATTTATAACAATTAAAGTTAAACAATTCGAAAAATAATGCAATATAGATTTGCGATATTTGTTTCTGGGCCAATGAAGATATTTATAAACAAAAAAATCACGCGTACACTACTCACATATATCCAATATGTGAATAAAGTAGTTAAAATCATATTTCAAAACTTTAACATATTTCTCAAAACCCGTGGAATAACACATATGAGATTTTTGATTTTTCGGGACAAAATAAAAGATAATTCATTCGACAACAGTAACTGTTTTGAAAACATCAGAAAAATTTATTTCAACATAATATTTTTGAATAAAATAGTGATTAGTAGACTATAGCCATTAGATCAACATTTATAAAAATTAAAGTTAAACAATTCGAAAAATAATAAAATATCGATTTGTGATATTTGTTTTTGGGCCAATGAATATATTTACAAAAAAAATCACCCATACACTAATCACATATATCCAAGATTTGAATAAAGTAGTTAAAAGCATATCTTAAAATTTTGACATATTTCTAAAAACCCGTAGAATAACACCTATGAGATTTTCGATTTTTTGGGACAAAATAAAAGATAATTTATTCAACTAGTGTAACTGTTTTGAAAACATCAAAAAATTTTTTTTCAACATAAGTTCTTTGAATAAAACAGTTATTAATAGACTAGAGCCATTAGATCAACATTTATAAGAGTTAAAGTTAAACAATTAGAAAAATAATGCAATATAGATTTGGGATATTTGTTTCTGGGCCAATGAAGATATTTATGGACAAAACAATCACCCGTACACTACTCACATATATCCAATATGTGAATAAATTAGTTAAAATCATATTTCAAAACTTTGACATATTTCTCAAAACCCGTGGAATAACACATATGAGATTTTTGGTTTTTCAAGACAAAATAAAAGATAATTCATTCGACAACGGTAACAGTTTTGAAAACATCAGAAAATATTATTTTAACATAAGATTTTTTAATAAAACAGTGATTAGTATACTAGAGCTATTAGATCAACATTTATAACAATTAAGCTTAAACAATTCAAAAAATAATGCAATATCGATTTGCGATATTTGTTTCTCGGCCAAGTAAGATATTTACGAACAAAAACATCAACCATACACTACTCACATATATCCAAGATGTTAATAAATTAGTTAAAAGTATATTTCAAAATTTTGACGTATTTCCCAAAACCCGTGGATTAACACCTATGAGATTTTTGATTTTTCGGGACAAAATAAAATATAATTTATTCGACAAGGATAACTGTTTTGAAAACATCAGAAAACTTTCTTTCAACATAAGATCTTTGACTAAAACAGTTATTAGTAGACTAGATCAATTAGATCAACATTTATAAAAGTTAAAGTTAAACAATTCAAAAAATAATGCAATATAGATTTGCGATATTTTTTTCTGGGCCAATTATGATATTTATGGACAAAAAAATCACCCGTACACTACTCACATATATCGAAGATGTGAATAAAGTAGTTAAAAGCATATTTAAAAATTTTGACTTATTTCTCAAGACCCGTGTACACCTATTAGATTTTTGATTTTTTGGAACAAAATAAAAGATAATTCATTCGACAAGGGTAACTATTTTGAAAACATCAAAAAACTTTCTTTTAACATAAAATCTTTGAATAAAACAGTTATTAGTAGACTAAATCCATTAGATCAATATTTATAAGAGTTAAAGTTAAAAAATTCGAAAAATAATGCAATATAGATTTGCGATATTTGTTTCTGTGCCAATGAAGATATTTATAAACGAAAAAATCATCTATACACTATTCACATATATCCAAGATGTGAATAAAGTAGTTAAAATTATATTTCAAAACCTATGAGATTTTTGGTTTTTAGAGACAAAATAAAATATAATTCATTCGACAAGTGTAACAATTTTGAAAACATTAGAAAACATTATTTCAACATAAGATCTTTAAATAAAATAGTTATTAGTAGAATAGAGCCATTAGATCAATATTTATAACAATTAAAGTTAAACAATTAAAAAAATAATGCAATATTGATTTAGGATATTTGTTTATGGGACAATAAAATATTTATCAACGAAAAAATCACCCGTACACTACTCACATATATCCAATATGTGAATAAAATAATTAAAAGCATATTTCTAAACTTTGACATATTTCTCAAAACCCGTGTACTAACACATATGAGATTTTCGCTTTTTCGGGACAAAATAAAATATAATTCAACAAGGGTAATTTTTTTGAAAACATAAGAGAAACATTCTTTCAACATAAGATCTTTGAATAAAACAGTTATTAGTATACTAGAGGCATTTATCAATATTTATAACAATTAAAGTTAAACAATTCGAAAATAATGCAATATCAATTTGCCATATTTGTTTTTTGGCCAAGGAAGATATTTAAGGACGAAAAAATCACTTGTACACTACTCACATATATCCAAGATATGAATAAAATAGTTAAAAGCATATTTCAAAACTATGGCATATTTCTCAATACCCGTGGATTAACACCTATGAGATTTTTGATTTTTCGGGACAAAATAAAATATAATTCATTCGACAATGATAACTATTTTGAAAATATAAGAAAACATTATTTCAACATAAGATTTTTGAATAAAACAGTTATTACTAGATTAGAGCCATTAGATCAGCATTTATAATAATTAAAGTTAAACAATTCGAAAAATAATGTAATATCGATTTGCGATACTTGTTTTTGGGGCAAGCAAGATAATTATGTACGAAAAAATCACTCGTACACTACTCACATATATCCAAGATATGAATAAAATAGTTAAAATCATATTTCCAAACTTTGACATATTTACAAAAACCCGTGTAACACCTATGAGATTTTCGGTTTTTTGTGACAAAATAAAAGATAATTCATTCGACAAGGGTAATTGTTTTAAAAACATCAGAAAACATTCTTTCAACATAAGATATTTGAATAAATAGTTATACGTATACTAGAGCCATTAGATCAACATTTATAACAGTTAAAGTTAGACAATTCGAAAAATAATATAATATCGATTTGCGATGTTTGTTTCTTGGTTAAAAAAGATATTTATAGACAAAAAAATCACTTGTACACTACTCACATATATCCAAGATGTGAATGAAATAGTTAAAAGCATATTTCAAAATTTTAACATATTTCTCAAAACACGTATACTACCTATGAAATTTTTTGTTTTTTTAAAACAAAATTAAAGATCATTCATTCGACAATGGTAACTGTTTTGAAAACATCACAAAACATTTTTTCAACATAAAATCTTTGAATAAAACAGTTATTAGTACACTAGAGATATTAAATCAACATTTATAACAATTACGGTTAAAAAATTCCAAAAATAATGCAATATCGATTTGTGATATTTGTTTTTGTGGCAAAAAAGATATTTATGGCCAAAAAATCACCTGTACACTACTCACATATATCCAAGATGATAATGAAATAGTTAAAAGCATATTTCAAAATTTTTAAATATTTCTCAAAACCTACTAACATCTATGAGATTATCGGTTTTTCGGTACAAAATAAAAGATAATTCATTCGACAAGGATAACTATTTTGAAAACATTATTTCAACATAATATCTTTGAATAAAACAGTTATTAGTAGACTAGAGCTATTAGATCAATATTTATAACAATTAAAATTAAACAATTCGAAAAATAATGCAATATCGATTTGCGATATTTGTTTCTGTGGCAAATGAGATATTTATGAACGAAAAAATCATCCATGCACTACTCACATATATCTAAGATATGAATAAAGTAGTTAAAAGCATATTTAAAAACTTTGACATATTTTTTAAAAGCCGTGAACTACATATATGAGATTTTTGGTTTTTCGGTAAAAATAAAATATAATTCATTCGACAAGGGTAACTGTTTTGAAACATCAAAAAACATTTTTTCAACATAATATCTTTGCATAAAACAGTTATTAGTATATTACAGCCATTCGATCAACATTTATAATAATTTAAGTTAAACAATTTTAAAAATTATGCAATATCGATTTGTGATATTTGTTTCTGCGCCAACAAAGATATTTATGGACAAAAAAATTACCCGTCGACTACTCACATATATCCAAGATGTGAATAAGGTAGTTAAAAACATATTTCAAAACTTTGACATATTTCTCAAAACCCGTGAATTAACATTTATGAGATTTTTGGTTTTTTGGGACAAAATAAAAGATAATTCATTCGACAAGGGTAACTGTTTTGAAACCATCAGAAAATATTCTTTCAACATAAGATCTTTGAATAAAACAGTTATTAGTAGAATAGAGCCATTAGATCAACATTTATAACAATTAAATTTTAATAATTCGAAAAATAATGCAATATCGATTTGCGATATTTGTTTCTGGGCCAATAAAAATATTTATAAACGAAAAAATCACTCGTACACTACTCTCATATATCCAATATGTTAATAAATTAGTTAAAAACATATTTTAAAATTTTGAAATTTTTCTCAAAACCCGTGCACTAACACCTATGAGATTTTCGGTTTTTCGGGATAAAATACAAGATAATTAATTCGAAAAGGGTAACTGTTTTGAAAACATGAGAAAACATTCTTTCAACATAAGATCTTTGAATAATACAGTTATTAGTAGAATAGAGCCATTAGATCAACATTTATAACAATTAAAGTTAAATTATTCGAAAAATAATGCAATATCGAACTGCGATATTTGTTTCTGGTGCAAGAAAGATATTTATGAACGAAAACATCACCCGTACACTACTCACATATATCTAAGATGTGAATAAAGTTGTTAAAAACATATTTCAAAATATTGACATATTTCTCAAAACCATTAGATCAACATTTAAAACAATTAAAGTTAAACAATTTGAAAAATAATGCTATATCGATTTGCGACATTTGTTTCTGGGTCAAGCAAGTTAATTATGGACGAAACAATCACTCGTACACTACTCACATCAACAAGATGTGAATAAATTAGTTAAAAAGCATATTTGAAAAAATCACCCGTACACTATGAGATTTTCAGTTTTTTGGTACAAAATAAAAGATATTTTATTCGACAACGGTAATTGTTTTAAAAACATCAAAAAACATTATTTCAACATAAAAGTTTGAATAAAACAGTTATTAGTATACTTGAGCCATTAGATCAACATTTTTAACAATTAAAGTTAAATAATTCGAAAAATAATACAATATTGATTTGTAATATTTGTTTATGGGCCAATGAAGATATTTATGGATGAAAAAATCAACCGTTTACTACTCACACATATCCAATATGTGAATAAAGTATTTAAAAGCATATTTCAAAACTTTGACATATTTCTCAAAACCCATGTATTAACACCTATGAGATTTTCGGTTTTTCGGTACAAAATAAAACATAATTCATTCGACAAGGGTAACTGTTTTGAAACCATCAGAAAACATTCTTTTAAAATAAGATCTTTGAATAAAACAGTTATTAGTATACTATATCCATTAGATCAACATTTATAACAATTAAATTTAAACAATTCCAAAAATAATGCAATATCGATTTGCAATATTTGTTTTTGGGTCCATGAAGATATTTATAGACGAAAAAATCATTCGTACACTACTCACATATATGTAATATGTTAATAAATTAGTGAAAAATATATTTCAAAACTTTGATATTTTTTTCAAAAGCAGTGGAATAACACTTATGAGATTTTCGGTTTTTCGGGATAAAATAGATGGTAATTCATTCGAAAAGGGAAAATGTTTAGAAAATATCAGAAAACATTATTTCAACATAAGATATTTGAATAAAACAGTTATTAGTAGACTAAAGCTATTAGATCAACACTTATAACAATTAAAGTCAAATAATTCAAAAAATAATTCAATATCAATTTGCGATATTCGTTTATTGGCCAAAAATGATATTTATAGATGAAAAAATCACCCATACACTACTCACATATATCCAATATGTCAATAAAGTAGTTAAAAGCATATTTAAAAAGTTTGACATATTTCTCAAAACCCGTGTACTAACACCTCTAAAATTTTCAGTTTTTCGAGACAAAATAAAATATAATTCATTCGACAAGGGTAACTGTTTTAAAAACATCATAAAATATTTTCTCAATATAAGATCTTTGAATAAAACAGTTATTAATAGACTAGATCTATTCGATCAACATTTATAACAATTAAAGTTAAACAATTCAAAAAATAATACAATATCGATTTGTGATATTTGTTTCTAGGCCAAAAAAGATATTTATGTACGAAAAAATCGTCCGTACACTACTCACATATATCCAACATGTGAATAAGGTAGTTAAAAACATATTTCAAAACTGTGACATATTTTTCAAAACCCGTGTACTAACACCTATGAGATTTTTGATTTTTTAGGATAAAATAACAGATAATTCATTCAACAAGGGTAACTATTTTGAAAACATCAGAAAATATTTTTTCAACATAAGATCTTTGAATAAAACAGTTATTAATGTACTAGAGCCATTAGATCAATATTTATAACAATTAAAGTTAAACAATTCAAAAAATAATGCAATATTGATTTGTGATATTTTTTTATAGGCCAAGAAAGATATTTATGGACGAAACAATCACCTGTACACTACTCACATATATCCAAGATATGAATAAGTTAGTTAAAAACATATTTCAAAACTATGACAAATTTTTCAAAACACGTGTACTAACACATATGAAATTTTTGGTTTTTCGGCACAAAATAAAATTTAATTCATTTGACAATGATAACTATTTTGAAAACATCAAAAAATATTTTTTCAACATAAGATCTTTGAATAAAACAGTTATTAGTAGACTAGAGTCATTAGATCAACATTTATAATAATTAAAGTTAAACAATTCAAAAATTAATGCAATATCGATTTGTGATATTTGTTTTTTGCCAAGAAAGATATTTATGGACAAAAATCACCCATACACTCACATATATCCAAGATTTAAATAAAGTAGTTTAAAATATATTTTAAAACTTTGACATATTTTTCAAAACCTGTGGACTAATACCTATGAGATTTTTGGTTTTTCAGAAGAAAATAAAAGATAATTCATACGACAAGGTTAACTCTTTTAAAAACATCAGAAAATATTCTTTCAACATAAGATTTTTGAATAAAACAGTTATTATTAAACTAAAGCCATTAGATCAATATTTATAACAATTAAAGTTAAACAATTCGAAAAATAATGCAATATCGATTTGCAATATTTGTTTCTGGGCCAAGGAAGATATTTATGGACGAAAAATCATCCGTACACTATTCACATATATCCAAGATGTGAATAAAGTAGTTAAAAATATATTTCAAAATTCTGACATATTTCTCAAAACCCGTGGACTAACACCTATGAGATTTTCGGTTTTTCGGGACAAAATAAAAGATAATTCATTCGACAAGGGTAACTGTTTTGAAAACATCAGAAAACATTCTTTCAACATAAGATATTTGAATAAAACAGTTATTAATACAATAGAGCCATTAGATCAGTATTTATAATAATTAAATTTAAATAATTTGAAAAATAATGCAATATCGATTTGTGATATTTTTTTCTGGACCAATGAAGATATTTATGGACGAAAAAATCACTTGCACAATGCTCACATATATCCAAGATGTGAATAAAGTAGTTAAAAGCATATTTCATAACTTTGACATATTTCTCAAAATCCGTGGACTAACACCTATGAGATTTTCGGTTTTTCGGGATAAAAAATATATAATTCATTCGACAAGGGTAATTGTTTTGAAAACATCAGAAAACATTCTTTCAACATTAGATCTTTCAATAAAACAGTTATTAGTAAACTAGAGCCATTAGATCAACATTTATAACAATTAAAGTTAAATAATACGAAAAATAATGAAATATCGATTTGCAATATTTTTTTTTGGGCCAAAAAAGATATTTATGGATGAAATAATCATGCGTACACTACTCACATATATCCAAGATTTAAATAAAGTAGTTTAAAATATATTTTAAAACTTTGACATATTTTTCAAAACCCGTGGACTAACACCTATGAGATTTTTGGTTTTTGGGACAAAATAAAAGATAATTCATTACAAAGGTAACTATTTTGAAAACATCAGAAAACATTCTTTCAACATAAGATCTTTGAATAAAACAGTTATTAGTAATAGAGCATTAGATCAACATTTATAACAATTAAAGTTAAACAATTCAAAAATGCAATATCGATTTTTATATTTGTTTCTAAAGAAAGATATTTATGAAAAAAATCACCATACACTACTCACATATATAAGATGTGAATAAAGTAGTTAAAAAGCATATTTCAAAACTTTGACATATTTCTCAAAATGACTAACCTATGAGATTTTTTTGACAAAATAAAGATAATTCATTCGACAAATAACTGTTTGAAAACATCAGAAAACATTCTTTCAACATAAGATCTTTGAATAAAAAGTTATTAGTAACATTTATAATAATTAAATTTAAACAATTTGAAAAATAATGCAATATCGATTTGTGATATTTGTTTTTGGACCAATGAAGATATTTATGGACGAACAAATCACTTGTAAATGCTCACATATATCCAAGATTTGAATAAATTAGTTAAAAGCATATTTCATAACTTTGACATATTTCTCAAAACCCGTGGACTAACACCTACGAGATTTTCGGTTTTTCGGGATAAAAAATATATAATTCATTCGACGAGGGTAATTGTTTTGAAAACATCAGAAAATATTCTTTCAACATTAGATCTTTCAATAAAACAGTTATTAGTAAACTAGAGCCATTAGATCAACATTTATAACAATTAAAGTTAAATAATACCAAAAATAATGAAATATCGATTTGCAATATTTGTTTTTGGGCCAAAAAAGATATTTATGAAAAAATCAACCTACACTCACATATATCCAAGATGTGAATAAAGTAGTTAAAAAGCATATTTCAAAACTTTGACATATTTCTCAAAACCCGTGGACTAACACTATGAGATTTTTGGTTTTTGGAGACAAAATAAAAGATAATTCATTCGACAAGGGTAACTGTTTTGAAAACATCAGAAAACATTCTTTCAACATAAGATCTTTGAATAAAACAGTTATTAGTAGACTAGAGCCATTAGATCAACATTTATAAGAGTTAAAGTTAAACAATTTGGAAAATAATGCAATATCGATTTGCGATATTTGTTTCTTGGCCAAGGAAGATATTTATGCACGAAAAAATCACCCGTACACTACTCACATATATCTAAGATGTGAATAAAGTATTTAAAAGCATATTTCAAAACTTTGACATATTTCTCAAAACCCATGTATTAACACCTATGAGATTTTCGGTTTTTCGGTACAAAATAAAACATAATTCATTCGACAAGGGTAACTGTTTTGAAACCATCAGAAAACATTCTTTTAAAATAAGATCTTTGAATAAAACAGTTATTAGTATACTATATCCATTAGATCAACATTTATAACAATTAAATTTAAACAATTCCAAAAATAATGCAATATCGATTTGCAATATTTGTTTTTGGGTCCATGAAGATATTTATAGACGAAAAAATCATTCGTACACTACTCACATATATGTAATATGTTAATAAATTAGTGAAAAACATATTTCAAAACTTTGATATTTTTTTCAAAAGCAGTGGAATAACACTTATGAGATTTTCGGTTTTTCGGGATAAAATAAATGGTAATTCATTCGAAAAGGGAAAATGTTTAGAAAACATCAGAAAACATTATTTCAACATAAGATATTTGAATAAAACAGTTATTAGTAGACTAAAGCTATTAGATCAACACTTATAACAATTAAAGTTAAATAATTCGAAAAATAATTCAATATCAATTTGCGATATTCGTTTATTGGCCAAAAATGATATTTATAGATGAAAAAATCACCCATACACTACTCACATATATCCAATATGTCAATAAAGTAGTTAAAAGCATATTTAAAAAGTTTGACATATTTCTCAAAACCCGTGTACTAACACCTCTAAAATTTTCAGTTTTTCGAGACAAAATAAAATATAATTCATTCGACAAGGGTAACTGTTTTAAAAACATCATAAAACATTTTCTCAATATAAGATCTTTGAATAAAACAGTTATTAATAGACTAGATCTATTCGATCAACATTTATAACAATTAAAGTTAAACAATTCAAAAAATAATACAATATCGATTTGTGATATTTGTTTCTAGGCCAAAAAAGATATTTATGTACGAAAAAATCGTCCGTACACTACTCACATATATCCAACATGTGAATAAGGTAGTTAAAAACATATTTCAAAACTGTGACATATTTTTCAAAACCCGTGTACTAACACCTATGAGATTTTTGATTTTTTGGGATAAAATAACAGATAATTCATTCAACAAGGGTAACTATTTTGAAAACATCAGAAAATATTTTTTCAACATAAGATCTTTGAATAAAACAGTTATTAATGTACTAGAGCCATTAGATCAATATTTATAACAATTAAAGTTAAACAATTCAAAAAATAATGCAATATTGATTTGTGATATTTTTTATAGGCCAAGAAAGATATTTATGGACGAAACAATCACCTGTACACTACTCACATATATCCAAGATATGAATAAGTTAATTAAAAAAATATTTCAAAACTATGACAAATTTTTCAAAACACGTGTACTAACACATATGAAATTTTTGGTTTTTCGGCACAAAATAAAATTTAATTCATTTGACAATGATAACTATTTTGAAAACATCAGAAAATATTTTTTCAACATAAGATCTTTGAATAAAACAGTTGTTAGTAGACTAGAACCATTAGATCAACATTTATAACAATTAAAGTTAAACAATTCGAAAAATAATTCAATATCGATTTGTGATATTTGTTTTTGTGCCAAGAAAGATATTTATGGACAAAAATATTACCCGTACACTACTCACATATATCCAAGATCTGAATAAGGTAGTTAAAAACATATTTTAAAACTTTGACATATTTCTCAAAAACCATGAATTAACATTTATGAGATTTTCGGTTTTTTGGGACAAAATAAAAGATAATTCATTCGACAAGGGTAAATATTTTGAAAACATCAGAAAAAATTCTTTCAAAATAAGATCTTTGAATAAAAAAGTTATTATTAGAATAGACTCATTACATCAACATTTATAACAATTAAAGTTAAACAATTCAAAAAATATTGCAATATTGATCTGCGATATTTGTTTCTAGGCCAATGAAGATATTTATGGACAAAAAAATCACCCGTACACTATTCACATATATCCAATATGTAAATAAAATAGTTAAAAGCATATTTCAAAACTTTGACATATTTTTCAAAATCCGTTGACTAACACATATGAGATTTTCGATTTTTCAAGACAAAATAAAAGATAATTTATTCGACAACGGTAACTATTTTGAAAACATCACAAAACATTCTTTCAACATAAGATATTTGAATAAAATAGTTATTATTATACTAGAGCCATTAGATCAATATTTATAATAAATAAAGTTCAATAATTCGAAAAATAATGCAATATCAATTTACGATATTTGTTTCTGTGCCAATGAAAATATTTATGGATGAAAAAATCACCCGTACACTACTCACATATATCCATGATGTGAATAAAATAGTTAAAAGCATATTTCAAAACTTTGACATATTTTTAAAAATCCGTGGATGTCACCTATGAGATTTTCGGTTTTTCGTGACAAAATAAAAGATAATTTATTCGATAAAAGTAACTATTTTGAAAAAATCATAAAACATTTTTTCAATATAAAATATTTGAATAAAAAAGTTATTAATAAACTAGAGCTATTATATCAACATTTATAACAATTAAAGTTAAACAATTAAAAAAATAATGCAATATCGATTTGCGATATTTGTTTATGGGCCAATGAAGATATTTATTGACAAAAAATCAACCGTACATTATTCACATATATCCAAGATGGGAATAAAGTAGTTAAAAGCATATTTCAAAAGTTTGACATATTTCTTAAAAGCAGTGGACTAACACCTCTGAGATTTTTGGTTTTTAGTACAAAATAAAAGATAATGCATTCGACAATGGTATCTGTTTTACTAAATGAGATATTAGAGAGCAAAACGTAAATGAGAGAACAACGACAGCGTCTTCTTTCAATCCCTTTTCTACGGTTTATTAAAAGGAACAACTGAATCGTGTATGCGGATTTCCGAGGCAAGGAGTAGGATTGAGAACAGTCTTGTGTTCATTGACTCCATATGCTAAATTTCTTTCTTCTGAGTCCAGAAGCTTCCATCCTTCTTCTGAGGAAATCGTGAGCTCCAAGCTCGGGTATGGCTTCCATTACCAAACCAAACATAAATTCATTCCTCCTGACTTCATTAACTAGACCTGATGCGAAATGAGAAGGCTGGACAAAGGCAAATCCATTACGAAACAGAGATTTCTTCTTGAATGCCACGTTAGAACAGGCTAGTATCTAGTTCCATCCAGAAACCAGCTACATCAATAATCCTGCCTACTCTACAGCCGCCATCCCGTTTTGCTACACTGAAATTCATTGTCAGGATAGAGTTTTGGCTCGTGCAATTTGATTTAACAAGGACTAAAGATATCCCGAATCATAATTTGAATAAGTAGTATGGTGCCACAATCTAACCAGCACTAACCCAATTGCGGAATCACAATTGCTTAGATGTCCCTGTTTGGAGCCAAATCTGCCACTGTAGGCATATATCTGAGAAAACGACTTTACAACGGATAAGCGACAAATACCCAAGGGATTTAAAACCGTCGGAGGTCCATCGGTAATTTCCGATGCCGTAGAGATCGTCGGTAAATTGATGGTGAAAACTGACGGTAACCCGTTGCGTTTCCGAAGATATCCTAATCGTCGGGATATCTTCTTGAAATCGTCGGAATATTACCGACGGCTTCAGATACGTCGGTAATATTCCGATGAGTTCATGACGGATTATGTTTTTCATAGCCCGTCAGGAATCCGTCGGCAGAAGTCGTCGGAAACCCATCGGAACTATCCGACCATTGTCGGATACAGTCGGCAATCCGTCGGAAATATACGTACCTTGTTAAAATTTTGTGTTTATCCGTCGATGGTCGGACATCCGTCGGAAAACCGTCGGTTTATTTTGATAAGATTTATTCGAAATACGTGAATATCCGGTTGTGGTCGGTAACCATCGGAATTTTGTCGGAAATAGAGAATATTCTGAAGAATCATCTTTTTACAGTTCGTAATTATCTGTTAATAATTCTTAATAATATGTTAAAAAACTTGTGATAATATCTATTTTTCAGTATAAATAAGCTATGATCTTTCAAAATTTTAACAGAACCAAAAATTTTTAAAAAATGTGTTCTTCGGGTTGTTTTGAGTATTTTCGATCGTGGATGGATAAACCTCGATATGATTCAACCACGGGGGAATTGACTGATGAATTTGCGCAAGGTATTGAAGAGTTCATGACATTTGCATCAAAGAATAGCATGACATCGGAATACGGTAAAATGTATTGTCCGTGTATTAAATGTCGAAATCATAGATTAATCTCTGTTAGAGAAGTACGTAATCATTTGTATAGGAATGGATTTATGCCGGGTTACAAAATTTGGTATTCACATGGAGAAACTGATGCATCGATGCAATATTATGGTAGTACTTCAAAAAGGATAGATAATACTAATGTTAGGGTAGAGGAACCGGCATCAGAAGTTGATATAAACGGAGGTACTGTTCAGATGGTGAATGATGCATTTCGTGAACAAAGAGAATCGTACATCGAAGATATTAGCAGAATAGAGGAACCTAATATGGAAGCCCGGAAATTTTTTGATATGCTAGATGCATCCAAGCAGCCTTTGTATAAAGGATGTAGAGATGGATTATCGCCTTTATCTGCTGCAAGCAGGTTGATGACGATAAAGACAGATTTCAACTTGCCTGAAGATTGTGTGAATGCGATAGCTGATTTTGTTAGAGATATATTACCTGAAGATAATATTGCACATGCTTCATATTACGAGGTTCAAAAACTTGTATCTGGTCTTGGATTGCCATATCAGATGATCGATGTATGTATTGACAATTGCATGATCTATTAGAGAAATGATGAAAACCGCATGAAGTGCCGATTTTGTCACAAACCTCGATTTCAAGAGACAAGCGGTAGAGTATCTATTCCGCATAAACGGATGTGGTATTTGCCATTAACAGAGAGGTTAAAGAGGTTATATCAATCTGAACACACGACAAAGCCTATGAGATGGCATGCAGAACATAATTCGAATGGAGAAATTGTGCATCCCTCGGATGCAGAAGCATGGAAACATTTTCAACAGGTTTATCCTAGTTTTGCATATGAGCCTAGAAACGTATAGCTCGGGTTATCTACAGATGGATTCAATCCTTTTGGGAAGCATGGGAGGCAATACTCGTTGTGGCCAGTTATCGTTACACCTTATAATTTGCCTCCTTCTTTGTGCATGAAACCAGAGTTTTTATTTCTAACAATTCTCGTCCCTGGCCCAGAGCATCCTAAGCGATCGCTTGATATTTTCTTGCAGCCACTAATTCATGAGTTAAAAATATTATGGGAAAATGGTGTCGAAGCATTCGATGTTTCCAACCAACAGAACTTCTTGATGCGAGCTGTACTTATGTGGACGATAAGTGATTTTCCAGCATATGGTATGTTATCAGGATGGTCGACGCATGGAAGATTAGCATGTCCATATTGTCAAGATAATACTGATGCGTTCCAACTGAAACACGGACGAAAGACTAGTTGGTTCGATTGTCATCGTCGATTTCTACCACAAGATCATCCATATCGCCGGAGCACGACATTGTTTGGGAAAAACAAAAAAAATTTTGATGCTCCACCTCCTATTTTTGACGGGAATTATATGTTGACTCAACTTAGAAATTTTGGTGCTGAGAGAACGACTTCTTGTGGAGGTAAAGGACATTACCCTGTTGATGGTTGTGGCGAATACCATAATTGGCACAAGAAGAGTATTTTTTGGGATTTACCAAATTGGAAGGACCATTTGTTGCGCCATAATCTAGATGTTATGCACATTGAGAAGAATTTTTTCGACAACATAATGAATATCGTTCTAAATGTGCAAGGAAAAACAAAAGATAATTTGAAAGCTAGATTGGATTTGCCGGATATTTGTTCCCGGAAGGAACTACATGTAATGTCAAATGGAAAATCATTGTCTCCCGCATTTCGGTTAGATGCGCATGCAAAAGATGAATTCTTTGACTGGATTAAGCATAGTGTCAAATTTCCAGATGGATATGCATCTAATCTTCGTAATTGTGTCGATACTATTGAAGGTAAATTTTCAGGGATGAAAAGTCATGATTGTCATGTTGTCATGCAAAGATTATTCCCATTTGCCTTTAGCGATCTACTACCTAAAAACGTCCACGGAGCAATTGCAGGTACGACGTTAAATTTACATTATTATATATATAATAATATTTTGTAGGTTACTACATGTCCTTCTAGGGACATAACGTTTCCCACGTGGTTAGTTGAGTTGGTGAGTGGTCCTACATTTACTGCAAAATCTTATCCAATGTACTGCACTCGTGGTTATGCTTTTAAGAGTCATCGCGAAGGAAACTCACAAACAACTTGTAATTATGGTGTATCATCTCAATCGGGAGAAATTGTATATAATGGTATTCTTCGTGAAATATTAGAAGTTCACTATCCAAGAATGATTGATTTGAGGTGTATTGTGTTCTATTGTGACTGGTATGACCCTGTCATGGGTCAACGTGAAGACGAATTCGGTGTTACATCTGTCCACTCTCGTAAGCGACATCGAAAATATGATCCTTTTATACTTGCATCACAAGCGGACCAGGTTTGTTACATTCGATATCCTCGTTTGAGAAACAAGCAAGATCCTTGGATTACAGTGACCTCAATA
>JAENJI010001919.1:0-25000 GCA_018901935.1 Pugionium cornutum | reverse complement strand
CCGAGATATAGAAGACGTTGGGGTTTGTCTTCATCTCCTTGATAGAGGTCAGTTTCTTGAACATATCATAATCCATAGTCACACCATTCTCGGCCCCGAGGACTAGGAGCGCGACCATGTTTCCAATCGTCGCCGAAGACAATTGGGTGAACGCCATCCTCCTTTGGGCATAGTACTCGAAAAACAGCCGGGGAAATGGGAACCAAAGACGGCTGTGGCTGATGAAGGATTCATACAAACATATGAACCCTTCTGGCGACACCCACAGACGCTCTCCTGGCCTTGGGACTTGAGCCTCAACCCTCCTAAGCATCTTGCGGACGTTCGCCAAGGATTGGGTTTTCCCAACGGTAGAAATCAAATGAGGAAGATTCTTTGAGGTTCCCGAGGTCGATGGTTGAGAAGAAGAACCGACGATACGGCTCGATTGAGCCGCAGCCGAGCTATGTACTCCTCCTTTATCCCTTTCCAAACGGCTGGAGATCGACGGATCTGAAGAACATGCTGACTCATGATCTCCGGAACAGACAAGCTATCGTTACCCGATATACTCTTCTCAGAACCAGACGACAATCTAGAACCAACACCGAATATCGACGAACTACAGAGGAAGGGAGAGCTAAATTAACAAGGGGAATCAAAGGAGAAGAATACCTTTCGAACTGAAGAATGAGACAATGTGGGAATATGGCGAGTTTTTATAGATTCCAAGACGATGGTTCCCAAGGAGACACCATCATTGCCACTACATCGCTTCGGTTACTCTCTCCGCACGACTCCCCGTAATTTCGGACCACTCCAAAGCAGTTGCGTTGCGTGCATGATCAGGGAAGGGGCCCACAACTATCAAAGCCGGCCCAAATCGTGCAGAGGCCTAGGATCAATTGTTTAAGAGAAACCCAAGAGGAAGATCAAAATTCTCGCAGAAGTCTCGATATTGGCCAAGCTCGGTTAGAAGGCTCGACGATGTTCCAGACGTTGATCGACTCGTCAAACTGAGGGGGGCCTATTGTTGGAAGTGAGCTTCGTCCTCCTCAAAATTAAAGCTTGGCCCAAAGGAAATCAGCCCATTATCTCAAGGGCCCACTGGTGAGAGTTGTTGCACCACTCTCGAGGAGCCGCCCGGAAGTTTAGTGAAACGTTTGATCTCACCAACTCTCAAGGACGGCGATGAGTCTCCCAAGAAAGAGCATTTATGAGTATTTATGACTTGTAATGATTAAAACGTTAAAGATTAGACGAACTAATGGTATAAAAAAAGGATGATGGTGCCATAAATTGGGGTAGAATTAATTAGCTCGGAAGTGCTTAGCTCTAGAGAGTTCACCACTCCTTTGTACAACCGAACTGATTAATAAGAAATCACCTAATGATTTTCCACTATCTATAAAAATTTTGTATTAAGTTTGCTGAAAGAATTGATCAAAGAATTGAAGTACAACAAACGGCACTAAGAGGGAGAGGAGAGAACAACAACGATGAGAGGGAGAGGAGAAGTCGCCGGCAATGAAAGGGAGAGGAGAAGTTCCAGGCGATGAGAGGAGAATAATTTTTTATAGAGAGGTACTGAGAGGGAGAGGAGAAGTCGATAGCACTGAGAGGGAGAAGAGAAGTTGACGACGATGAGAGGGAGAGGAGAAGTCGATTGGAAGAGAGGAGAAGAGATGTTTATGGAAAGAAGAAGAGGTCGCTGAAAGAAAATGACTTTCGGAAGGGGGAGGGAGAAAGAAAACAAATTAGGGATTTAGGTTTCTGGTTTGGAGATATAAGTAGTTGGGTGGGTTTTCTAATATGGTTATAGATGGATGTGTTTGTACGGATATGGGATAGTAACCTTAAGATTTTTTTTTTGTTATCACTGTTCCACAACGAACCGATCCGATAGTGCAATATTTTTATACGAAGATTTGACACGTTTATACGAGGGAAAGTGATACAAGCCTTGATTCAAGGATGTATGCGCGTGGAGTGTTTGGAGAAGTGTAGGTGAGAAACTCGACCTTAGACTTCTTGGATAGGGGTTTTTGGGTTGGTATTCGATGGAAAGGTGAAGTGAACCACACGAGGGGTGATGAACCTCGTGATAAATCACAAACTTAGAGCTAGGAGGGCTGGTCTCAACTAGGTTCTAAGGGCACAAGTCTCTTGAGAGAATAACTTGTTGGGAAAAAGTTCTATCATTATTAATATCAAAAAGGTTGTCGAACTACAATGCTGGAAGGAGCCTTATTAATATGCTCGACAGCTTGACCTACTAGGGTTGACTCAAATAAAGAAAAGGAAAGTTTACAAAAGTGCACAAAAGGAAAAGATACAAAAGTGTATAACCAAAAAAGGACCTATTCCTAAAATGTTCTTGACTCAAAAATGTAAAGCATCTAGATCCTACCCTGCAAAACAGAAAGAGGCATATATTCGAATTGAAACTTACCTTAACTTACCTCACCGCCAAGAAATGGAAGGTGGCCGTCCTTGTGGCATGCACGCGCCTTGCTCCTAGTCTTCGACTTGGAGTAGGGTTAAAAATCTTTGGGCCCTAACCTCTCTTGCCACTAAAGCCCAAGTCTCTGATGTTCCTTGTGTTTTTGAGAAGCCTTTGTACTCTACTTTGCTCTTCTGGCCCATTGTCCTTAGCTGATCTTCCTCTAGGAGCTTGTCGACCCATAAGCTGAATTTGTGGAAGAGTGCCCTTGATCTGCTTCTTGTCATTGCTCCTTGAGGTACCACTGGTGTAGATACTTCTTCTAGGTGCATGTCCTGGAGCTGGTAGCTCATTTGGTCCGATTCCTCTTGTGTGGAAGTGGAAATGCGCATGTACTCGGCTGGATCGGCTGTACCGGCTGGATTGTGCGCGGTACTGGCCGGGATGCCTTCAGGACCGGCCAAGTTGATCCCGGAGTTGGTGGCATCACCAGAGGGACCGGCGGTGTCATCCACGTCCCCACCAAGTGTGCCGGAAGCTTGGGCCTCTCCGCCGGCGATGCTGACCGGTCTGGTCCTATAGGTCGAGGGTCCGGCGGTACTGCTTGGTCCGGCAGACGTGCCAGATGGTCCTGCTGTCTCGGGCAAGCTTCCTGGTCAGCCAGTCTGGTCTCCTGGCTGGATGTACGACCTGATGTCCTCATTATCCCCTCCCTCTTCAGTAGGTTTTGTCCTCAAAACTGGCTCATCTGCATGGAAAGGGGCTAAGTCAGTAACATTGAACGTATTGGACACATTAAACTCACCTGGCAGCTCAATCCGGTAGGCGTTGTTGTTGATCCTCTCGAGCACTCTGAATGGTACATCTCCTCTTGGTGCTAGCTTGGAACTCCTTAGGTTTGGGAACCTCTCCTGCCGTAGGTGTAGCCACACCCAATCGCCTGGTTGAAAGATCACATCCTTTCTTCCCTTGTTGGCATGAGTCACGTACTGTCCGGTCCTCTTCTCCAAGTTTTCTGCTACTGATGAGGACATCAGGTCGTACATCCAGCCAGGAGACCAGACTGGCCGACCAGGAAGCTTGCCCGAGACAGCAGGACCCTCGACCTATAGGACCAGACCGGTCAACATTGGCGGCGGAGAGGCCCAAGCTTCCGGCACACTTGGTGGGGACGTGGATGACACCGCCGGTCCCTCTGATGACACCGCCGACTCCGGGATCAACTTGGCCGGTCCTGAAGTCATTCCGGCCAGTACCGCGCACAATCCAGCGGTACAGCCGATCCAGCCGAGTATACGCGCACTTCCACTTCTACACAAGAGGACTCGGACCAAATGAGCTACCAGCTCCAGGACATGCACCTAGAAGAAGTATCTACACCAGTGGTACCTCCAGGAGCAATGACAAGAAGCAGATCAAGAACACTCTTCCACAAATTCAGCTTATGGGTCGACAAGCTCCTAGAGGAAGAGCAGCTAAGGACAATGGGCCAGAAGAGCAAATTAGAGTCCAAAGGCTTCTCAACAACACAAGGAACATCAGATACTTGGGCTTTAGTGGCAAGAGGTCTCAGAGCCCAAAGATATTTAACCGTACTCCAAGTCGAAGACTAGGAGCAAGGCGCGTGCATGCCACAAGGACGGCCACCTTCCATTTCTTGGCCGTGAGGTGAGTTAAGGTAAGTTTACATTCGAATATATGCCTCTTTCTGTTTTGCATGGTAGGATCTAGTTGCTTTACATTTTTGAGTCAAGAACATTTTAGGAATAGGTCCTTTTTCGGTTATACACTTTTGTATTTTTTCCTTTGTGCACTTTTGTAAACTTTCCTTTTTTCTTATTTGAGTCGACCCTAGAAGGTCAAGCTGTCGAGCATATTAATAAGGCTCCTTCCAGCATTGTAGTTCGACAACCTTTTGATTATTAATAAAGTAGAACTTTTCTACAAGCTTTCTCTCAAGAGAGACTTGTGCTTAGAACCTAGTTGAGACCAGCCCTCCTAGCTCTAAGTTTGTGATTTATCACGAGGTTCATCACCCCTCGTGTGGTTCACTTCACCCTTCCATCTTTTACCAACCAGAAAACCCCCATCCAGAAGCCTAAGGTTGAGTTTCTCACCTAATCTTCTACAAACAGCCCACGCGCATACATCCTTGAATCAAGGCTTGTATCATTTGGTATCAGAGCTTAAAGCTCCTAAACCAGGTTGTTTCTATCCTTTTGCTTGTTTTGTTTTTTGTTCTTGCATTAGTTTAAGTCGCATTCAAGAAAAATCAAAAAAATAACCTCAAACTCCAAACCGAGTGCATCTAGCCTCCTACGTGTATCACTAGGGTTTAGATTCACTTTTTGCATTGTATACACGTTTTCCTTTTTGTTTAATTCATATTTCCTTTATTTTAAGTTTAATTAAAAAGAAAAAGAAAATAGAAAAGATACTAAAAGAATTCGAATTGGACAGCTAGCACAAGTTGTCTAGGAAGTTTCCTTTTTTTCGAATTTCCTTTCTTTAGAATTTTTCCTTTTTGCATTTTTCAAACCACATATAAAAAGAAAACTCTCCTAATAATTTAGGAGCACCCTAATTGTCTTCTTTCTTTGTAGTACACATGGGAGAAGAGAATAGAGTCGCAGCTGAAGCCATGATGGCCATGTTCACCACACTCCAAACACAACTCGCATCCATAGGCGAGAGGTTGGAGCGCGTGGAAAGACCAGTAAGATTCCAGGCCATAAGGCACGTGAGAGCTGAGCAGACCGTCCTGAGGGTCCTGAGCACCTTAGGACATGGCACGAACAGGAGGAACCCCAGCCAGATGGAGATGAGGACACACAACCTCATAACTATCACCATAGGCGAGAGGACCTCCACGGCAACCAGAGGCAGAAGATGATGGCTTTGAGCCATATGGTCTTCACCAGAGACCAAGAATGCCTCCCTAGACGTCATGAGGATGGAGATGAACACACCTATAACCGGGTAATTCATCCTGATGTTAAACTAACTCCTCCAACTTTTGCAGGAAAAGTAGACCCGAGGCTTACCTAGATTGGGAGAAGCGAATGGATCATATCTTTGATCACTACAACCAACCAGGACCTAGGAGAGTCTCAATGGCAGTAGCACAACTCACGGACAATGCCCTCATCTGGTGGGATCGTGAGGTATCTGACAGAAGGAGGAAGAGAATGAGACCCGTAGACTCATGGGTCGACATGAAAGACCTCATGCGACAAAGGTATGTTCCACCTTACTTCATAGGGATTTGCAAGCAGCGTTTTTCGTACTCTTAAGCAGGGTACCAGATCAGTAGAGGAGTACTATGAAGAGTTTGAGAGGTTAAGGAACAGATTGGAGCTCAATGATGATGAAGAAGCATTGATGGCGCAATTCTTGGATGGACTCCAAGAAAGGATCAGCTGCAAGGTGGAAGGCAAATCTACAACGACTTCAAGGACTTGTTCCACCTATCTGTGCAAGCTGAACAGCACATCAAACGTAAGAGCCAAGACATCCGCAGCAAGCCTAAGACACCTTGGGCACCAAGCAACATGCCTAAGACAGTGGACAAAGGCAAAAGCGTAGAGATCGAGTCAAGGTTCAAGAGCAAGCCTCCTGAACCCACCCGTGACCAGAGAGAGCCTGGTAAGTCTTCTAACCCTCAAAGATCACGTGACATAACTTGTTTCAAGTGTAGGGGACGTGGACACATCTCAAGGGAGTGCCCAAACAACCGAGTCATGCTGATTACGGAGGCAGGAGAATATGAGTCCCAAGATGAAGAGGACAATGAACCAGAAGGAGAGTACGGTGACATTGAGTACCCTGATGTGGGGGAAGTGCTGGTCACTAGACGTATCCTCAGTGCAATGGTGGATCCTTCAGAGACCATCCAAAGGGAGAACATCTTCCACAGCCGTTGCACCATCAAGGAAAGGTATGTAACCTCATCATAGATGGTGGTTCTTGCACTAACGTTGCTAGTGCGTATATGGTTGATAAGCTAGGTCTAGAGAGGACACGGCATCCTCGACCATATAGACTGAGATGGCTTGATGACAAAGTGGAGCTCAAGATTCATGAGCAAGTCACTGTGCCATTCAGTGTGGGCAAGTACCAAGACCAAGTCGTGTGCGACGTGGTGCCCATGCAAGCTGGCCATCTTCTACTAGGAAGACCATGGCAGTTTGACAAAGAGACCAGGCATGATGGCAGAACCAATCTCTACACCTTCGTGCATGACAAGAGAAAGGTCAGCCTAGCTCCTCTTACACCTGCCCAAGTACATGAGCTACAACTCCAAATGAGTAAGGAAAAGAAACTTGTCAAGTCTAACTTTCTTATTCAACCTAGTCATGTCCGGAGAGCTTTAGCCTCGAAGGACTTAATGTTACTAATGGTTTTCAAGGAAGTGTTGAGTATAGAACAGGGACAGGTAGAGCTACCTCATGAAGTAGCAACACTCCTCAACAAATTCCAGGATGTATTTCAGAGGAGATACCAGCAGGCTTGCCTCCTTTACGTGGCATAGAACATCAGATTGATCTAGTGCCCGGAGCAGCCCTGCCCAACCGGCCAGCCTACCGGATGAGTCCAGAGGAGTCCAAAGGGCTTGAGAAGCAAGTCAAGGAGCTCCTGGAGAAAGGATATGTTCGAGAGAGCCTCAGTCCATGTGCTGTACCAGTGCTACTAGTGCCCAAGAAGGATGGGACTTGGCGCATGTGTGGACTGCCGAGCAATCAACAACATCACAGTCAAGTATAGGCATCCAATACCACGACTGGATGACATGCTAGATGAGCTGAGTGGAGCCACGGTCTTCTCCAAGATAGACCTCAAAAGTGGATACCACCAGGTAAGAATGAAGGAAGGTGATGAGTGGAAGACTGCTTTCAAGACAAAGCAAGGGCCCTACGAGTGGACAGTCATGCTATTTGGCTTGACTAATGCCCCAAGCACCTTCATGCGCCTTATGAACCAAGTTCTTAGGCGTACATCAGTAAGTTTGTAGTGGTTTACTTTGGTGATATACTAGTTTATAGTAAGTGCCTACGGGAACACCTCACACATCTTGAGATGGTACTTAAAACCCTTCGACAAGAAGAGCTTTATGCCAATCTCAAGAAGTGCACCTTTTTTACTGATAAGCTTGTCTTTTTAGGTTTTGTTGTGAGTTCACAGGGCCTACAGGTTGATGAAAGAAGATTCGAGCCATACAAGAATGGCCAACACCAGGAAACATCAGCCAAGTAAGGAGCTTCCACGGACTGGCCAGCTTCTATAGGAGATTCGTGCCCAACTTCAGCAGTATTGCCTCACCACTGACGGCAGTAGTGAAGAAGAACGTGGGATTCAGCTGGGGAGAAGCTCAGGAGAAGGCATTCAGGCCTTGAAGGACAGCCTTACACACGCACCAGTGCTAGTCCTTCCCGACTTCAACAAGGCGTTTGAAGTGGAGTGTGATGCCTCTGGAATAGGCATAGGAGCAGTGCTAACCCAAGGAGGGAGACCAGTGGCATACTTCAGTGAGAAGCTAGGTGGTGCCTCACTGAACTACCCCACTTATGACAAGGAGCTCTATGCCCTTGTCCGAGCATTGGAGACTTGGCAGCATTACTTGCTGTCCAAGGAGTTTGTGATCCACACTGATCACGAGACTCTCAAACACCTCAGAGGGCAAACCAATCTCAAGAGGAGACATGCCAGGTGGATGGAGTTCATAGAGACCTTCCCGTACATCATCAAGTACAAGAAGGGCAAAGACAATGTGGTAGCCGATGCACTATCAAGGAGGTTTGCCTTGATATCAACCATGGAGGCAAAGGTCCTGGGATTCGAGCACATCAAGGATCTATACAAGGATGATCCTGACCTTGCTGAGAGCTACAAGGAGTGTAGCACAGGGAGTCATGGCAAATCCTACATCCATGAGGATTCTTGTTCCGAGAAAGAAGGCTGTGCATACCACAAGGATCACTAAGGAAGCTTATCATCCGAGAAGCTCATGGAGGAGGACTCATGGGCCACTTTGGTGTCGACAAGACTCTAGCAGTGGTCAAGGAGCACTTCTACTGGCCACACATCAAGAGGACAGTAGAAGCACATTGTGCAAGATGCATCACTTGCAAGAAGGCAAAGTCCCGAGTGCAACCTCACGGGTTGTATCTCCCACTGCCCATACCAACACATCCATGGGTGGACATCTCGATGGATTTTGTTCTAGGTCTGCCCAAGATCAACCACAAAGATGCAATCTTTCTAGTGGTGGACAGATTCTCCAATATGGCACACTTCATCCCATGTGCCAATGTCAATGATGCCACGCAAATAGCTGAGCTGTTCTTCAGGGAGATAGTACGGCTTCATGGAGTGCCAAGGACCATCGTATCAGACAGGGACACCAAGTTCCTCAGCCATTTCTGGAGGACCCTTTGGAGAAAACTAGGCACAGCTACTCTTCTCAACCACTTGCCATCCTCAAACCGATGGCCAAACTGAAGTTGTCAACAGGACACTATCAACTCTTCTCAGAACAACACTAGGGAAGAACCTAAAGACTTGGGTGGAGTGCCTGCCATTCATTGAGTTCGCCTACAACCGAGCCGTGCACTCAGCAACCAAGAAGACACCATTTGAAGTAGTATACGGCTTCAACCCTCTCACCCCATTGGAGCAAACGCCACTACCACCAGCTGAGATGACCAACCTCAACGGAGCATCCAAGGCAGAGTTCATAAGGAGGTTACACCAGAAGGTAGCAGAAAACTTGGAGAAGAGGACGGACAGTACGTGACTCATGCCAACAAGGGAAGAAAGGAGGTGATCTTTAAACCAGGCGATTGGGTGTGGCTACACCTACGGCAGGAGAGGTTCCCAAACCTAAGGAGTTCAAAGCTAGCACCAAGAGGAGATGGACCATTCAGAGTGCTCGAGAGGATCAACAACAACGCCTACCGGATCGAGCTTCCAGGTGAGTTTAATGTGTCCAATACGTTTAATGTTACTGACTTGGCCCCTTTCCATGCAGATGAACCAGTTTTGAGGACAAAACCTACTGAAGAGGAGGGAATGATGAGGACATCAGGTCGTACATCCAGCCAGGAGACCAGACTGGCCGACCAGGAAGCTTGTCCGAGACAGCAGGACCATCTGGCGCGCCTGCCGGACCAGACAGTACCACCGGGCCTTCGACCTATAGGACCAGACCGGTCAACATTGCCGGCGGAGAGGCCCAAGCTTCCGGCACACTTGGTGGGGACGTGAATGACACCGCCGGTCCACCTGATGACACCGCCGACTCCGGGATCAACTTGGGCGGTCCTGAAGTCATTCCGGCCAGTACTGCGCACAATCCAGCCGGTACAGCCGATCCAGCCGAGTACACGCGCACTTCCACTTCTACACAAGAGGACTCGGACCAAATGAGCTACCAGCTCCAGGACATGCACTTAGAGGAAGTATCTACACCAGTGGTACCTCCAGGAGCAATGACAAGAAGCAGATCAAGGGCACTCTTCCACAAATTCAGCCTATGGGTCAACAAGCTTCTAGAAGAAGATCGACTAAGGACAATGGGCCAAAAATACAAGGAAGAGTCCAATAGCTTCTCAACAACACAAGGGACATCAGAGACTTGGGCTTTAGTGGCAAGAGAGGTCAAGGCCCAGAGATTTGTAACCCTACTCCAAGTCGAAGACTAGGAGCAAGGCGCGTGCATGCCACAAGGACGGCCACCTTCCATATCTTGGCCGTGAGGTGAGTTAAGGTAAGTTTACATTCGAATATATGCCTCTTTCTGTTTTGCAGGGTAGGATCTAGTTGCTTTACATTTTTGAGTCAAGAACATTTTAGGAATAGGTCCTTTTTCGGTTATGCACTTTTGTATCTTTTCCTTTGTGCACTTTTGTAAACTTTCTTTTTTCTTTATTTGTGTTGACCCTAGAAGGTCAAGCTGTCGAGGATATTAATAAGGCTCCTTCCAGCATTGTAGTTCGACAACCTTTTGATTATTAATAAAGTAGAACTTTTTCCCTACAAGTTTTCTCTCTAAGAATCTTGTGTGCTTAGAACCTAGTTGAGTCCAGCCCTCCTAGCTCTAAGTTTGTGATTTATCACGAGGTTCATCACCCCTCGTGTGGTTCACTTCACCCTTCCATTGTTTACCAACCAGAAAACCCCTATCCAGAAGCCTAAGGTTGAGTTTCTCACCTAATCTTCTACAAACAGCCCACGCGCATACATCCTTGAATCAAGGCTTGTATCATTTGTGTACCTCTTTCAGTCTCAAATGTTATCACAATATGGAAAATTCAGCTAGCTTAACGTGGGCGTTGGATTTATATCATTTTTAACTCTAAATCAAAAGTTAAAGACGATTCAGTGCGGACATGTCAAGTTGACCAGCTTGTTAAAATGATCATTTTAAACTGATCATTGGTGCTCTTTGAGTAAGGGCTTATAAATGTAGCATAACGCATGGCATCAGTCAGTTTGGGATATATTGGATTATATGGAGGCTTTGCTTAGCTAGTTCAATCTTAAATTTTGGCACCAAACAGATAATTGAGCTAGATTAACGTGGGTGTTGGATTCGTGTCATGATGAACTCTAAATTAAAACTTGCAGACGATTTAATGCAGACATGTCAAATTAATCAGCCAGTTAAAATGATCATACTAAACTGATCATTGGTGCTCCTTGCGTGAAGGGTTATAAATAAAGTATAATTCATGGCATCGCACAGTTTAGGATAGATTGTATTAGTTGAAGGCTTTGTGGTATCTCTTTCAGTCTCAAATGTTGTCACAATATGTAAATTCGGGCTAGCTAAATGTAGGCGTTGGATTCATGCCATTTTTAACTCTTTACCGAAAGGCACAAACAGTTTAGTTCGTACATGTCTAGTAGATCAGCCAGTTAGAATGATCATTCTAAACTTATCATTGGTGTTCCTTTGGTATAGGTTTATAAATGAAGCATAATGCATGGCATCACACAGTTTGGGATAGATGTGATTACTTAAAGGCATTGTCACATCACTTTCACTCTCAAATGCTGTCACAATATGGAAAATTGAGCTAGCTTAATGTGGGCGTAAGATTCATGTCATTTTGAGCTCTAAATCAAAAGTTAAAGACGATTTACTGCGGACATGTAAAGTTGATCAGCTAGTTAAAATGATCTTTTCAAACTGATCATTGGTGCTCATTGATTGAAGGATTTCAAATGAAGCATAATGAATGGTATCACAAAGTTTGGGATAGATTGGATTACTTGGGGGGGTTTGTTGTAGCTATTTCGGTCTTAACTTTTGTTACAATATGGAACATTTAGCTGGCTTTACTTGGGCGTTGGATTCGTGTACTCTAACTCTAAATAAAAAGCTACAGAGGATTTAGTGCGGACATGAAAAGTTGATCGGGTAGTTATAATGATCATTGGTACTCATTGATCAAAGGATTACTAATGAAGCATAATGCATGGTATCATGCAGTTTAGGATATATTTGATTACTTGAAGGCTTTGTGGTATCTCATTAAGTCTCAAATGTTGTCACAATATAGAAAAAAGAGCTAGCTTAACGTGCACATTGGATTTGTGTCTTTCTGAAATCTAATTCAAAAGTTACGGACGATGTAAGTTGATCGGCCAGTGTCTTTGTCAGGCGGCGGAAATTGGAAATCCGAAGGCGAGAATGGGGTCGGGGCCGGAGCCGTCGATGGTTCCCCGGTGCAATCGTTATCCCGCATATTGGAGACAAATTCGGGATCCGTCCGTTGGAAATACCCGAGGAGCATCTCCAAGCTCGAGATCTTCTTTTGGTTTTCTTTATTCAACTCTTCCATCTTCTGATTTACTTCCAAAATTTGCGCGTTTTGTTGTTTAATTAACGCGTTTTGTTCTTGAAACATTACGTACTCGGGAGAATTGGTTTGCACCCAAGTACGTCTACCCGTAAAATGTACGCGGTTCAGGCTACCGAGTCCATGAAGACGGCCTGAACCGCGTACATTCATGAACCGAGCAGCTAAAGATAACTGTGAGTGCCCTTCATGACAACCATCATACAATGGATTTTTTGCAGCTTCTAACATGTAAAATTTTTGTGCTTCTTCATTAGGCAATTCTTCTTCATTATAATTATAATTTTCTTCGTTCTGATAATAGTATTGATGATCATCAGTCGTTGTCTCACGAAATGCATCTGTCACCATTTCAACATATCTATTACCAGATATACCAATTGTTTCATCACTACTACAACCACGCGTACCTCCCTGATTTCTTTGTACATCACCTCCACGAGTACATCTACTAGTACTCGTCCCTAACTGAACATTCCTAATTGCATGATGCCATGCGTTATGCTTCATTTACAAGCCTTTATTCCAAATCAGAACATTTAGCTAGCTTTACATGGGCGTTGGATTCGTGTACTCTAAACTCTAAATAAAAAGTTACAGAGGATTTGTGCGGACATGACAAGTTGATCGGCTAGTTAAATGATCATTTTAAATTGATCATTGGTTCTCATTGAGACAAGGATTACAAATGAAGCATAATGGATGGTATCACGCAGTTTAGGATACATTGGATTACTTGAAGGCTTAGTAGTATCGCATTAAGTCTCAAATGTTGTCACAATATAGAAAATTGAGCTAGTTTAACGTGCACGTTGGATTTGTGTCATTCTAAACTCTAATTCAAAAGTTACAAACGATGTAAGTTGATCGGCCAGGTAAAATGATCATTCTAAACTAATCAGTGGGGCTCCTTGAGTAAAGGCTTATAAATGAAGCATTATGCATGGCATCACGCAGTTTGGGATAGATGGCATTACATGGAGGCTTTGTGGTAGCTATTTCAATCATACATTGTGTCACCATATAGAAAATTGAGCTAGCGTAACGTGGGCGTTGGATTCGTGTCATTATGAACTCTAAATCAAAACTTATAGACGATCTATTGCGGACATGTCAAATTAATCAGCCAGTTAAAATGATCATTATAAACTGATCAATTATTCTCCTTACGTAAAGTCTTAAAAATGAAGCATAATGCATGGCATCACGCTGTTTAGGATAGATTGGATTACTTAAAGGCTTTGTGCTATCTCTTTCACTCTCAAATGTTGTCAAAATATAGAAAATTGGGCTAGCTTAACGTGAGTGTTGGAATCAAGTCATTTTGTGCTCTAAATCAAAAGTTAAAGACGATTTAGTGCGCAGTTGATCAGGTAGTTAAAATGATCATTCTAATATGATCGTTGGTGCTCCTTGAGTAAAGGCTTATAAATGAAGCATAATGCATACCATCATGCAGTTTGGGTTAGACTAGATTACTTGGCGGCTTTGACATAACTATTTTGGTATTAAATTTTGTTACAATATAGAACATTTAGCTAGCTTATTAATAGAGCATAATGCATGGCATCAGTCAGTTTAGGATAGATTGGATTACATGGAGGCTTTGTTGTAGCTATTTCAGTGTTAAATTTTTTAACCATATAAAAACTTGAGCTACCTTAACGTGGGCGTTGGATTCGTGTTATTATGAACTTTAAATCAAAACTTACGGTTGATTTAGTGCGGACATGTCAAATTACTCAGCCAGTTAAAATGATTATTCTAAACTGATCATTTGTCCTCCTTGCGTAAAGGGTTATAAATGAAGCAGAATGCATGGCATCGCGGAGTTTAGGATAGATTGGATTACTTGAAGGCTTTGTGGTATCTCTTTCAGTCTCAAATGATGTCACAGTATAGAAAATTGGGCTAGATTAACGTCGGTATTGGATTTGTGCCATTCTTAAGTCTACATAAAAAGGCAAGAACGATTTAGTGCGTACATGTCAGGTGATCGGCCAGTTAAAATGATCATTCTAAACTGACCGTTGGTGCTCATTGAGTAAAGGCTTATAAATGAAGCATAACGCATGGTATCACGCAGTTTGGGATACATTGGATTACTCTGAGGCATTGTCTAGATTTTTCAGTCAAATATTGTCACAGCATGGAAAATTGAGCTTGCTTAAGGGCATTGAATTCATGTCATTTAGAGCTCAAAATCAAAACTTAGAAACGATTAAGTACGGACATGTCAAGTTGACCAGCTAGTTAAACTGATCATTCTAAACTGAACATTAGTGCTCCTTGAGTAAAGGATTATAATTGAAGCAAAATGCATGCCATCACGCAGTTTGGGTTAAACTGGATTACTTGAAGGCTTTGTCGTAGCTATTTTGGTATTAAATTTTGTCACAGTATAGAACATTGAGCTAGCTTTACTTGTGCTTTGGATTCGAGTACTCTGAATTCTAAATCAAAAGTTACAATCGATATAGTGCGAACATAACAAGTTGATCAGCCAGTTAAAATGATTATTCTAAACTGATCATTGGTACTCCTTGAGAAAAGGATTAAAAGTGAAGCATAATGCATGGTATCACGGAGTTTGGGATAAATTGGATTAATTGGAGGGTTTATCCTAGCTATTTCGGTCTTACGTTTTGTTACAATATAGAAAATTTAGCTAACTTTACTTGGGCGATAGATTCGTGTACGCTGAACTCTAAATAAAAAGTTAGGGACGATTTAGTGTGAACATGACAAGTTGATCGGGTAGTTAAAATGATCATTCTAAACTGATCATTGGTGCTCATTGAGCAAAGGATTAAAAATGAAGGATAATGCATGGTATCACGCAGTTTAGGATTTATTGGATTACTAGAAGGCTTTGTGGTATCTCTTTAAGTCTCAAATGTTGTCACAATATAGAAAATTGAGCTAGCTTAACGTGCGCGTTGGATTCGTGTCATTCTAAACTCTAAATCAAAAGTTACGGACGATGTAGTGCAGACATGTCAAGTTGATCAGCCAGTTAAAATGATCATTCTAAACTGATCATTGGTGCTCAGGCTTATAAATGAAGCATAATGCATGGCATCACACAGTTTGGGATAAATTGCGTTACGTTGAGGCTTGATGATGTTCAGAACAATAGTAACACTGAAGGAGGTCCAAGAAGAACTAGGAATCCCTTTAGACATGGCCATAATGAAGAAACATAAGCCTACTATGGCCGTGGCAGTGAAGGGAGTAGGAGAACCCAAAGGAGGCATAGGCGTGTAAAAGAAGAAAGGGGTCAGCCTAATGATACCTTAGGAGGTCTTAAACTTAAGATACCATCATTCTATGGAAAAAATGATCCAGACACTTACCTGGAATGGGAGAAGAAGATCAAGCTGGGGTTTGATTGTCAACCGTATTCCGAGCTCAACAAGGTCCGCGTAGCTGCTACTAAGTTTAATGAGTATGCACTCAGCTGGTGGGATCAACTGGTGACCTCTACAAGATGTAATGGTGAGTATCCAGTAGAAACATGGGCTGAGATGAAATCTATAATGAGGAAAAGGTTTGTGCCCAGCCATTACCACCGTGAACTTCACCAAAAGCTAAGGAGACTCAATCAAGGAAGCAGAAGTGTTAAGGACTATTACCAAGATTTGGAAACCCTCATGATTAGGGCAGACATTTAAGAAGATAGAGAAGCTACAATGGCAAGAGTTTTAGGAGGATTTAACCGTGACATTCAAGATAGAATGGAGCTGGAACATTATGTGGAACTAGAGGAAATGTTGCACAAAGCTATACTGGTGGAACAACAGCTAAAAAGAAAAAGTTATACTAGGCCAAGATATGGAGTGGCTAACAATAAGCCTAGCTACCAAAGGTAAGGAAAACAGATTGCTAAAGTTTATTCCAAACCTTCAACAACCACTCAAGATGTCAAGGGCAAATCTGAAGCTACTACATCTACTAGAGCAAGAGATGTGAAGTGTTTCAAATGCCAAGGAAGAGGGAACTATGCGAATGAATGCACCAACAAGAAGATCATGATTCTGTTGGATAATGGTGAAATAGAATCCAAGGAAGAAGAAGTCTTTTCTGATTCTTCAGAAGAGTATCTCGAACCTCCTATGGCCGGAGAATTATTGGTAACAGAAAGAACCCTAAGCGTACAAAACAAAACCAAAGAACATGAGCAAAGAGAGAACCTGTTTCACTCAAGATGCCACGTCCAAGGAAAGGTTTGCAGCATCATTATTGATGGAGGGGGCTGCACTAATGTGGCTAGTGAAACTATGGTAAACAAGTTAGGTCTGGAAGTGTTCAAGCTCCAAAAGCCGTATAAGGTCCAATGGCTTAATGAGTGTGGCAAACTGAAGGTAAGCAGCAGAGGAAAAGTACCTATAACCATTGGAAAGTACCAAGATGAGGTCATTTGTGATGTTTTACCAATGGAGGCTAGCCACATTCTGCGTGGAAGACCATGGCAGTTCGATCGGAAGGTCATTCATGATGGTTACACCAACCAGCACACGTTTGAACACAAAGGGAAGAAGATCACACTTGTTCCGATGACACCACAGGAGGTGTACCAAGATCAGCATGTGTTGGGGCAAAGGAAAACAGCTAGAACTTCAAAGGAAACCATAAGTACAGAAAGTGACATAGTCTGTGAGAACAAGAACAAGAAGCACTCGAGTTTCTTTGTGAGAACTGGTGGAGTTAAGAAAACTCTCTTCTCACAACAACCTGTTCTTTTGTTTATCTCTAAGGAAGCTCTTATGAGCTTAACTAACATTGGACTGGTATTACCGAGTGAAGTGACTTGTATTTTGCAGGATTATGAAGATGTCTTTCCAGAAGACAATCCAAAGGGGCTACCACCCATCATAGGCATTGAGCATCAGATTGATTTTGTTCCTGGAGCCTCACTACCAAATAGACCAGCATATAGAACCAATCCAGTTGAGACTAAGGAGCTGCAAAGACAAGTTAATGAGCTAATGTAGAAGGGCTACATAGGGAGAGCATGAGTCCTTGTGCTGTGCCAGTTCTACTTGTGCCAAAGAAAGATGGCAGCTGTCGCATGTGTGTTGATTGTAGAGCAATCAACAACATTACAGATAAGAAACATATAGCCTATTTCAGTGAGAAGCTTGGAGGAGCCACCCTCAACTATCCAACCTACTACAAGGAATTGTATGCCTTGGTCCGTGCTTTGCAAACTTGGCAACACTACTTGTGGCCTAAGGAGTTCGTGATTCACACTGATCATGAGTCAATCAAGCACTTAAAGGGCCAACAGAAGTTGAACAAAAGGCATGCACGGTGGGTTGAGTTCATAGAAACCTTTCCATATGTCATTAAACAAGGTAAATAGAATGTTGTGGCAGATGCATTGTCATGGAGGTATGCCTTAATCTCTACTCTTAATGCTAAGTTGTTAGGTTTTGAACAACTTAAAGAGCTATATAAAACTGATCCTGAATTTAAAGACGTGTACATTTGTAGCAGAAAGTTTGCTTCAGGAAAATACTATCGGCATAAAGGATTCCTATTTTATGATAATAGATTATGTGTGTCTAACTGTTCTATTTGATACTTGTTAGTTAGGCTTGAATGGAGAAGTGTGTAAATGCACAACAAATTCACTTGGGCTTGAATGGAGAAGTGCCTAAATGCACTCTGAATTTAGTACAAGCCCAAGACAGCATACAAATGGGTATGTGATCCATTTGTACTCTTTTTCCCTTATCGAAGTTTTCTCCCATTGGGTTTTCTTGGTAAGGTTTTTAATTAGGTAAATGAATCACATTACAACCAGCCCAATTTGTTACTTAAAATCAAAAGGAGTCCATTTAAAATGGTCCAAATTGACGTCATCAAGTGGGGGGGGGGGGAATAGTGTCTACATTCATAGTCAAAATAATAGTTAATGAAGTCAAGGTGTTTGGTCAACTCTTCCCTCGTAAATTCAACCATTTTAATATTTTAGTCTCCTCCTATTTATGTCTCCTTACAGTATAAATAGGGGTTTTCTCTTTGTAAACTTGATCATTCAACTTTTCAAATAAAAAAACAACTTTTTTCCTAAGTTCGAGAGTGATTCTCTTCTTAATCTAATTGTTGGTGTGTAATATCCTTCAGTCGACATTTAGTAGCCTTAGTATGTAATATCTAAGCTAATATCTTACGTAAATCAGTAGTCTTTCCACAGCTACTGTGTGACCCTTCAATCCACAACCTTTGAACAGATTGAATTTCAATTCATTCTGTTGCAAAGCCTATCTCAACCGCATCCAAAAGTGCATTTCTTGGGAGGTTCGCATCATGTTGTCGTAGCTTTTTCAGTCTCAAATTTTGACACAATATAGAAAATTCAGCTAGCTTAACGTGAGAGTTGGATTCATGTTGTTCTAAACTTTAAATCAAAATTTACTGATGATTTAAGGCGGACATGTAAAGCTTATTGGCCAGTTAAAATGATCATTCTAAAGTGATCATTGGTGCTCCTTGAGGAAAGGCTTATAAATGAAGCATAACGCATGCTATCACGCAGTTTGGGATACATTGGATTACTTGAAGGCTTTGTCATAGCTCCTTTAGTCTAACTTTTTTTCACAATATAGAAAATTGAGCTACCTTAATGCGGGCGTTGGATTCATGTCATTTTGAGCTCTAAATCAAAAGTTAAAGACGATTTAGTGCGGACATGTCAAGTTGATCACCTACTTAAAATGATCATTATAAACTCATCATTGGTTCTCATTGAGTAAACGCGTATAAATGAAGCATAATGCATGGCATCACGCAGTGTGGGTTTTGTCGCATCTATTTTGGTCTTAAATTTTCTCACAATATAGAAAATTGAGATGGCTTTGCCTGGGCGTTTGATTCGTGTACGCTCAACTTTAAATTCAAAGGTACGGACGATTACTACAGATATGACAAGTTGATCAGCTAGTTTAAATGATCATTCTAAACTAATCATTGGTGCTCGTTGAGGGAAGAGTAACAAACGAAGCATAATGCATGGCATCACGCAGTTTGGGATAGATTGTATTACCTGGATGCGTTTTCGCAGCTTTTTCAGTCTCCAATTTTGTCACAATATAGAAAATTCAGCTAGTTTAACGTGAGAGTTGGATTCATGTTGTTCTCAACTCTAAATCAAAAGTTACAGAAGATTTAGTGCAGACATGTAATGTTTATCATCTTGTTAAAATGATCATTCTAAATTGATCATTGGTGCTCCTTTAGTAAAGGCTTAGAAATGAAGCATAATGCAAGCTATCACGCAGTTTGGGATACATTGGATTACCTGGAGACTTTGTCATAGCTCTTTTACTCTAAATTTTTTTCACAATATAGAAAATTGAGCTACCGTAACGCGCGCGTTGGATTCATGTCATTTTGAGTTCTAAATCAAAAGCTAAAGATGATTTAGTGCGTACATGTCAATTTAAAGAGCTACTTAAAATGATCATTCAAAAGTAATCATTGGTGCTCATTGAGTAAAGGCGTATAAATAAAGCATAATGCATGGCATCACGCAGTTTGGGTTTGATTCGATTATTTGGAGGCTTTATCGTAGCTATTTTGGTCTTAAATTTTATCACAATATAGAAAATTGAGCTAGCTTTACTTGGGCGTTGGATTCGCGTACTCTAAACTCTAAATCAAAAGTGCCGGAAGATTTACTTCAACTATGACAAGTTGATCAGCTAGTTGAAATGATCATTCTAAACTAATCATTGGTCCTCTTTGAGGAAAGAATTACAAATGAAGGATGACATCACACTGTTTGGGATAGATTGTTTGACTTGGAGGCGTCGTTGCAGCTTTTTTAGTCTCAAATTTCTTCAGAAAATTGAAAATTGACCTAGCTTAAAGTGGGAGTTGGATTCATGTCGTTCTGAACTCTAAATCAAAAGTTACAGACGATTTAGTGCGTACATTTAAAATGATCATTCTAAACTGATCATTGGTGCTCATTGAGTAAATGCTTATAAATGAAGCCTAACGCATGCTATCACGCAGTTTGGGATACATTAGATTACTTGGAGGCTTTGTAATAAATCTTCCAATCTAAAATTTTTTTCACAATATAGAAAATTGAGCTACCTTAATGCGGGCATTGGATTCATGTCATTTTGAGCTCTAAATCAAAAGGTAAAGACGATTTAGTGCAGAAATTTCAAGTTGATCAGCTGCTTGAAATGATCATTCTAAACTGATTATTGGTGCTCACTGAGTAGAGGCGTATAAATGAAGCATAATATATGGCATCACACAGTTTGGGTTTGATTGGATTACATGGATACCTTGTCGTAGCTATTTCGGTCTTAAATTTATAGAAAATTGAGCTTACTTTACTTGGGCATATGATTCGTGTACTCTCAACTCTAAATCAAAAGTTACGGACGATTTACAGCGGACATGACAAGTTGATCAACTATTTGAAATGATCATTCCAAACTAATCATTGGTATTCATTGAGGAAAGATTTACAAATGAAGCAAAATGCATGGCATCACGCAGTTTGGGCAAGACTGTATTAGTTGGAGGCGTTGTAGTAGCTTTTTCAGTTTCGAATTTTGTCACAATATAGAAAATTCAGCTAGGTTAACGTGAGAGTTGGATTCATGTCGTTCCGAACTCTAAATCAAAAGTTACGTACGTTTTAGTGCGGACATGTAAAGTTTATTGGCCAGTTAAAATGATCATTCTAAAGTGATCATTGGTGCTCCTTGGGTAAAGGCTTATAAATGACGCATAACGCATGCTATCATGCAGTTTGGTATACATTTGATTACTTAGAGGCTTTGTCATTGTTCTTTTAGTCTAAAAGTTTTTTCACAATATAGAAAATTAAGCTACCTTAACACGAGCGTTGGATTAATGTCATTTTTAGCTATAAATCAAAAGTTAAAGACGATTTAGTGTGGACATGTCAAGTTTATCAGCTACTTAAAATGATCATTTTCAACTGATCATTGGTGCTCAATGAGTAAGGCGTGTATATGAAGCATAATGCATGGCATCACGCAATTTGGGTTCGATTGGATTACTTGGAGGCTTGGTCGTAGCTATTTTGGTCTTAATTTTTGTCACAATATAGAAAATTGAGCTAGCTTAACATGGGCGTTGGATTCTAGTCATTTTGAATTCTAAATAAAAAGTTACGGACGATTTAGTGCGGACATGTCAAATTGATCAGCTAGTTAAAATGATCATTCTAAACTGGTCATTGGTACTCCTTGAGTAAAGGTTTAGAAATGAACCATAATGAATGGCATCACGCAGTTTGGGATAAATTGCATTACTGTGAGGATTTTTCTAGCTCTTTCAGTCTCAAATGTTGTCACAATATGGAAAATTGATCTAGCTTAACATGGGTGTTCGATTTATGTCATTTTGAGCTCCAAATCAAAAGTTAAAGATGATTTAGTGTGGACATGTCAAGTTAATCAACTAGTTAAAATGATAATTCTAAACTAATCATTGGTGCTCCTAGAGTAAAGGCTTATAAAAGAAGCATAATGCATGGAATCACGCAGTTAAGGATAGATTAGATTACTTGAAGGAACTGTGGTATCTCTTTCACCCTCAAATGTTATCATAATATAGAAAATTGAGCTAGTTTAACATGCACATTGGATTCGTTTCATTCTGAACTTTAAATCAAAACTTAAGGAAGATTTAATGCAGACAAGTTAAGTTGATTGGCCAGTTAAAATGATCAATCTAAACTGATCATTGATGCTCCATGAGTAATAGGTTATAAGTGAAGCATAATGCATGGGATCACACAGTTTGGGATAGATTGGATTACTTGGAGGCTTTGTCATAGCTACTTCGGGCTTAAAGTTTGTCACAATATAGAAAATTGAGCTAGCATTACTTGGGCGTTAGATTCGTGTACTTTGAACTCTAAATAAAAAGTTACGGACAATTTAGTGCGGACATGACAAGTTGACCGGCTAGTTGAAATGATCCCTCTAAACTGATCATTGGTGCTCATTGTGCAAAGGATTACAAATGAAGCATAATGCATGGCATCATGCAGTTTAGGGTAGATTGGATTACTTAAAGGCTAGGTTTACGTGGGCATTGGATTCGTGTCATTCCAAATTCTACATCAAAAGTTACGGATGATTTAGTGCGTACATGTCACGTTGATCGGTAAGTTAAAATGATCATATTGAACTGATCATTTGTGCTGCTTGAGTAAAAGCCTTTAAATTAAGTATAATCCATGGCATCACACAGTTTTTGATAGATTCAATTATTTGGAGGCTTTGTCGTTGCTCTTCTGTCTATGTTGTCACAACATGGAAAATTCAGTTAGCTTAACATGGGAGTTGGATTCATATCATTTTAAGCTATAAATCAAAAGTTACGGACGATTTGGTGTAGACATGTCAAGTTGATCGGGAAATTAAAATGATCATTCTAAACTGATCATTGGTTCTCCTTGAGTAAAGGTTTATAAATGAAGCATAATGCATTGCATCACGCAGTTTGGGATAGATTGGATTACTTTGAGGCTTTGTCAAAGCTATATCGGCTTTAAATTTTGTCACAATATAGAAAATTGAGCTAGCTTTACTTGGTGGTTAGATTCATGTACTCTGAAATCTGATTGAAAAGTTATGAACAATTTAGTGCGTACATGACAAGTTGATCGACTAGTTAAAATGATCCTTTTTAAACTGATCATTGGTCCACATTGAGCAAAGGATTACAAATGAAGCATAATGCATGTTATCATGTAGTTTAGAAAAGATTGGATTACTTAAATGCTTTGTGGTATCTCTTTCAGTCTCAAATGTTGTCACATTATAGAAAACTGAGCTAGCTTAACGTTGGCATTAGATTCGTTGCATTCTGAACTGGTCATTGGTGCTCCTTGAGTAAAAGTTTATAAATGAAGCATAATGCATCGAATGACGCAGTTTAGGATAGATTGGATTACATGGAGGCTTTTTCGTAGCTCTTTCAGTCTCAAATGTTGTCACAATATGGAAACTTCTGCTAGCTTAACATGGGTGTTGGATTCATGTCATTTTGAGTTGTAAATCAAAAGTTGCAGACAATTTGGTGTAGACATGTCAAGTTGATGTGCCAGTTAAAATGATCATTCTAAACTGATCATTGGTGCTCCTTGAGTAAAGGTTTAATAATTAAAGCATAATACATGACATCACGCAGTTTGGGATAGATTGCATTACTTTGAGACTTTGTCTAACTCCTTTAGTCTCAAATGTTGTCACAATATGGAAACTTGAGCTAGCTTAACGTGGGTGTTGGATTCATGTAATTTTGAGTTCTAAATCAAAAGTTAAAGACGATTTAGTGCGGACATGTCAAGTTGACCAGCTAGTTAAAATGATCATTCTAAACGGATCATTGTTGTTCCTTAAGTAAAGGCCGATAATGATGCATAATGCATGGCATCACGTATTTTGGGATATATTGTATTACTTGGAGGCTTTGTCATAGCTATTTCGGTCTTGTCACAATATGGAAACTTGAGCTAGCTTTACTTGGGCGTTAAATTTGTGTACTTTGAACTCTAACCCAAAAGTTATAGACGCTTTAGTGTGGATATGACAAGTTGATCGGCTAGTTAAAATGATCGTTCTAAACTAATCATTGGTGCTCATTGAGGAAAGAACAACAAATAAAGCATAATGCATGGCATCACGTTGTTAGGGATAGATTGGATTAGTTGGAGGCTTTGTCATAGCTATTTTGGTCTAAAAATTTGTCACAATATAGAAAACAGAGCTAGCTTTACTTGAGCGTTGGATTCGTGTACTCTGAACTCTAAATCAAAAGTTACGGATGATATATTGCGGACATGACAAGTTGATTGGCCAGTTCAAATAATCATTCTAAACTGGTAACTAGTGCTCCTTAAGAAAAGGCTTATAAATGAAGCATAGTGCATGGAATCACGCACTTTGAGATAGATTGGATTACTTGGAGGCTTTTTGTAGCTATTTCGGTCTTAAACTTCTTCACAATATAGAAAATTGAGCTAGCTTTACGTTGGGATGTGATTCGTGTCATTCTAAACTCTAATTCAAAAGTTATTTTTCATTTAGTGAGGTCATGTCAAGTTTATCGGCTATTTAAATTGATCATCTCTAAACTGATCATTAATATTCATTGAGTAAAGGTTTACAATTGAAGAATAATGTAATGCATCACACAATTTGGGATATATTGGATAACTTGGAGGCTTTTGCGTAGCTCTTTCGGTCATAAATCTTGTCACTAAATAGAACATTGAGCTAGCTTAATGTGGTCCTTGGATTCGGCTCGTTTTCAACTCTAAATCAAAAGTTACGGACCATTTAGTGCGGACATGTCATGTCAAGTTGATTGGAAAGTTAAAGTGATCATTTTAAGCTGATCATTCTAAACTGATCATAAGTTCTCCTTGAGTAAAGGCTTATAAATGAAGCAAAACACATGACATCACGCAGTTTAGGATAGCTTGTATTATTTGAAGGCTTTATAATATTTTTTCCAGTCTCAAATATTGTCATAATATTGAAAAGTGAGCTAGCTTAACGTGGGCGTTGGATTCATGCCAAACTGAACTCTGATCAAAAGTTATAAACGATCTAGTGCGTATATGTAAAGTTGATAGGCTACTTAAAATGATCATTCTAATCTGATCATTGGTTCTCCTTGAGTATATGCTTATAAATGATGC
>JAENJI010001918.1:0-25000 GCA_018901935.1 Pugionium cornutum | reverse complement strand
ACTTGTAAGAAGGCAAAGTCCAGAGTGCAACCTCACGGGTTGTATCTCCCACTGCCCATACCCACACATCCATGGGTGGACATCTCAATGGACTTTGTTCTAGGTCTGCCCAAGATCAACCACAAAGATGCAATCTTTGTTGTGGTAGACAGATTCTCCAAGATGGCACACTTCATCCCATGTGCTAATGTCAATGATGCCACACAAACAGTTGAGCTGTTCTTCAGGGAGATAGTGCGGCTTCATGGAGTGCCAAGGACGATCGTATCAGACAGGGACACCAAGTTCCTCAGCCATTTCTGGAGGACCCTTTGGAGGAAGCTAGGCACGAAGCTACTCTTCTCTACCACCTGCCATCCTCAAACCGATGGCCAAACTGAAGTTGTCAACAGGACACTATCAACTCTTCTCAGGACTACACTAGGGAAGAACCTCAAGATTTGGGTGGAGTGCCTGCCATTCATAGAGTTAAACACAACCGAGCCGTGCACTCAGCAACCAAGAAGACACCATTTGAAGTAGTATCTGGCTTCAACCCTCTCACCCCATTGGAGCAAACACCACTGCCACCAGCAGAAATGACCAACCTCAACGGAGCATCCAAGGCAGAGTTCATAAGGAAGTTACACCAGAAGGTAGCAGAGAACTTGGAGAAGAGGACGGGCAGTACGTGACTCATGCTAACAAGGGAAGAAAGGAGGTGATTTTTCAACCAGGCGATTGGGTGTGGCTACACCTACGGCAGGAGAGGTTCCCCAACCTAAGAAGTTCCAAGCTAGCACCAAGAGGAGATGGACCATTCAGAGTGCTGGAGAGGATCAACAACAATGCCTACCGGATCGAGCTTCCAGGTGAGTTTAATGTGTCCAATACGTTTAATGTTACTGACTTGGCCCCTTTCCATGCAGATGAACCAGTTTTGAGGACAAAACCTACTGAAGAGGGAGGGGATGATGAGGACATCAGGTCGTACATCCAGCCAGGAGACCAGACTGGCCGACCAGGAAGCTTGCCCGAGACAGCCGGACCATCTGGCACGCCTGCCGGCCCAAGCAGTACCGCCGGACCCTCGACCACAAGGACCAGAGCAACCAGCATTGCCGGCGGAGAGGCCCAAGCTTCCGGCACACTTGGTGGCGGCGTGGATGACACCGTCGGTCCCTCTGGTGATGCCACCAACTCCGGGATCAACTTGGCTGGTTCTGAAGGCATTCCGGCCAATACCTCGCACAATCCAGCCGGTACAGCCGATCCAGCCGAGTACACGCTCATTTCCACTTCTACACAAGAGGACTCGGACCAAATGAGCTACCAGCTCCAGGACATGCACCTAGAGGAAGTATCTACACCAGTGGTACCTCAAGGAGCAATGACAAGAAGCAGATCAAGGGCACTCTTCCACAAATTCAGCTTATGGGTGGACAAGCTCCTAGAGGAAGATCAGCTAAGGACAATGGGCCAGAAGAGCAAAGTAGAGTTCAAAGGCTTCTCAACAACACAAGGAACATCAGAGACTTGGGCTTTAGTGGCAAGAGAGGTCAGGGCCCAAAGATTCCTAACCCTACTCCAAGTCGAAGACTAGGAGCAAAGCGCGTGCATGCCACAAGGACGGCCACCTTCCATTTCTTGGCCGTGAGGTAAGTAAGGTAAGTTTTCAATAAGAATATTTGCCTCTTTCTGTTTTTCAGGGTAGGATCTAGAATATTTACATTTATTGAGTCAAAGATATTTTAGGAATAGATCCTTTTTCGATTATACACTTTTGTATCTTTTCCTTCTATGCACTTTTGTAAATTTTCCTTTTCGTATTTGACTCGACCCTAGAAGGTCAAGCTTTCGAGCATATTAATAAGGCTCCTTCCAGCATTGTAGTTCGACAACCTTTTTGCTAATTAATAAAGATCGAATTTTCTTACAAGTTTTCTCTCTAAGAATCTTGTGCGCTTAGAACCTAGTTGAGACCAGCCCTCCTAGCTCTAAGTTTGTGATTTATCACGAGGTTCATCAGTGTGGTTCACTCCACCTTTACATCGAATACAAATCCAAAAACCCCAATCCAAGAAGTCTAAGGTCGAGTTTCTCACCTAACCTTCTCCAAACAGCCCACACGCATATAAGCATTGAATTGAGGCTTGTATCACGAATCCAACGCCCACGTTAAGCTAGATCAATTCTCTATTTTGGGGGAAATTTTTTAAACCAAAATCTCTAAGACAAAGCCTCCAAGTAATCCAATCCATCTCAAACTGCGTGCTACCATGTATTATACTTCATTTTTAAACCTTTGCTCAATGACCACAAATCATCATTTTAGAAAGATTAAATGAACTAGTCGATAAACTTGACGTGTACACACTAAATTATGCGTAACTTTTGATTCGAGTTCCGAATGACATGACTCCAACGCCCACGTTAAGCTAGATCAATTTTCTATATTGGGGAAACATTTAACGCCAAAATAGCTACAATGAAGCGTCCAAGTAATCCAATCTATCCCAAACTGCGTGATGCCATGCACTATGCTTCATTTGTAAACCTTTGCTCAGTGGGCACTATGATAAGCTTAATGATCAATTTAGCTTGCCTTTACTCAAGAAGCACCAATGATCAGTTTAGAATTATAAGTTTACAATGATAACTTTAACTGGCCGATCATCTTGACATGTTCACACTAAATCGTCTCTAACTTTCGATTTAGGGTTCAAAATGACACGAATCCAACACCCACGTTAAGGTAGCTCAATTTTCTATAGTTTGAAAAATTTAGGACCGAAATAACTGCGACAAAGCCTCCAAGTAATCCAATCTATATTAAACTCCGTGCTGCCAGGCATTATGATTCATTTTAAACCTTTGCTCAATGAGCACCAATGATAAGCTTAAAATGATCAATTTAAATAGTCGATACACCTTACATGTACATACTAAATCGTCTGTAATTTTTGATTTAGAGTTCAAAATTACACGAATCCAACGCCCACATTAAGCTAGCTCAATTTTCTATACTAAGACAAAATTTAAGCACAAAATAGCTACGACAAAGCCTCCAAGTAGTTCAAACTATCCCAAATTGCGTTATGACATGCATTATGCTTCATTTCTAAGCATTTACTCAAGAAACATCAATGATCAGTTTAGAATTATAAGTTTAGAATGATCACTTTAACTGGCCAATAAACTTGACATGTCTGCATTAAATCATCCGTAACTTTTTATTTAGAGTTTCAAATGACACGAATCCAACGCCCACGCTAAGTTATCTATATTTTCTATATTGTGAAAAAATTTAGGACCGAAATAGATACGACAAAGCCTCCAAGCAATGCAATCTATCTGAAATTCCGTGCTGCCATGCATTTTGGTTCATTTTTAAACCTTTGCTCATTACCACAAATCATCATTTTAGAATGATCAAGTTAACTAGCCGATACACTTGACATGTACGCACTAAATCATGTGTAAATTTTGATTTAGTGTTCAGAATACACGAATCCATCACACACGTTATGCTAGATCAATTTTCTTTATTAAGACAAAATTTAAGACGGAAATAGCTACGGCGAAGCCTCCAAATAATCCAATCTTTCCCAAACTGCGTGATGCCGTACATTATGCTTCATTTGTAAACCTTTGTTCAATGAGCAGCAATGATTTCTTAAGAATGATCAATTTAACTAGATGATACCCTTGACATGTACGCACTAAATCGTGTGTAACTTTTGATTTAGAGTTCATAATAGAGAATCCAATGCCCACGTTAATCTAGCTAAATTATCTATATCAAGACAAAATTTAAGACGGAAATAGCTACAACAAAGCCTCCAAGTAATCCAATCTATCCCAAACTGCGTGATGCCATAAATAATGCTTCATTTGTAAATGTTTGCTCAACGAGCATCAATGATCGGTTTAGCATTCAGTTTATCTAGCCGATAAACTTGAGATGTCTGCACTAAATTGTCCGTACCTTTTGATTTGGAGTTCAGAATGACATGAATCAAATGTCCACGTTAAGGTGGCTCAGTTTTCTATATTGTGACAAAATTAAAGACTGAAATAGCTACGATAAAGCCTACAAGTAATCCAATCTATCCCAAACTGCGTGATGCCATGCATTATGCTTCGTTTGAAAACATTGGCCCAATGAGCACCAAAGATCATTTTAGAAGGATCAGTTTAACTAGCTGATAAACTTCACATGTCTGTACTAAATCGTGTGTAACTTTTTATTTAAAGTTCCGAAGAAAGCGAATCCAACACTAACATTAAGTTAGCTCAATTTTCTATATTGTGACAAAACCTAAGACTGAAATAGCTACAGAGAAGACTCCAAGTAATCCAATCTATCCCAAATTACGTGATGCCATGCATTATGATTCATTTGTAAACATTTGTTCAGTGAGCACAAATGATCAGTTTAGAATGATCAATTTAACTAGCCGATACACTTGACATCTACGCACGAAATCGTATGTAACTTTTGATGTAGAGTTTAGAATACACGAATCCATCGCCCACATTAAGCTAGCTCAATTTTCTATATTGAGACAAAATTTAAGACGCAAATAGCTACGTCAAAGCCTCCAAGTAGTTCAATCTATCCCCAACTGCGTGATGCCATGCATTATGCTTCATTTGTAAACCCTTGTTCTGTGAGCACCAATGATCAGTTTAGAATGATCAATTTAACTAGCGATACACTTGACATGTACGCACTAAATCATCTGTGACTCTTGATTTAGAGTTCATAATACACAAATCCAATGCCCACGTTAACCTAGCTCAATTTTCTATATTAAGACAAAATTTAAGAAATAAATAGCTACGACAAAGCCTCCAAGTTATCCAATCTATCCCAAACTACTTGTTGCCGTGCATTATGCTTCATTTGTAAACCTTTGCTCAACAAGCATCAATGATCGGTTAAGAATGATCAGTTTATCCAGCCGATAAACTTTAGATGTCCGCACTAAATCTTCCATAACTTTTGATTTGGAGTTATGAATGACACGAATCAAATGCCCACGTTAAGGTAGCTCAATTTTCTATATTGTGACAAAATTAAAGACTGAAATACCTACGATAAAGCCTACAAGTAATCCAATTTATTACAAACTGCGTGGGTAAACTTTTGCTCAATGACCAGCAATTATCATTTAAGAATGATTAATTTAATCAACCGATAAACTTGACATGTCCGCACTAAATGGTGTGTAACTTTTGATTTAGAATTCAGAATGACACGAATCCAACACCCACGTTGAGCTAGCTCAATTTTCTATATTGCAAAAGAATTTGGGACCAAATTAGCTACTACAAAGCCTACAAGTAATCCAATCTATCTCAAACTTCGTGATATTATGCATTACACTTCATTTGTAAACCTTTGCTGAACGAGCACCAATGATCGGTTTAGAATAATCAATTTAAGTAGCCGATAAACTTGAGATGTCCACACTCAATTGTACGTAACTTTAGATTTAGAGTTCTGAATGACACAAATCAAACACCCACGTTAAGTTAGCTAAATTTTCTATATTAAGACAAAATTTAAGACGGAAATAGCTATGACAAAGCCTTAAAGTAATCCAATATACCCCAAACTGTGTGATGCCATGCATTATGGTTCATTTGTAAACCTTTGCACAACAAGCATCAATGATCGGTTTAGAATGATAAATTTAACTAGGTGATAAATTTCATATGTCCGCACTAAATCATCTGTAACTTTGATTTAGAATTCATAATGACACGAACCAACGTCAACATTAAGCTAGCTAAATTTTCTTGTATTAAGACAAAATTTAAGACGGAAATTGCTACGACAAAGCCTCTTAGTAATCCAATCTATCCCAAACTGCGTGATGCCATGCATTATGGTTCATTTGTAAACCTTTGCTGAGTGGGAACCAATGATAAGCTTAAAATGATCAACTCAACTAGCCGATACACTTGACATGTATGGAAAAAATCGTTTGTCACTTTTGATTTAGAGTTCAGAATGACACAATTCCAATGCCCACATTAATCAAGCTCAATTTTCTATATTAAGACAAAATTTAAGATCAAAATAGCTACGACAAAGCCTCCAAGTAATCCAAACTATCCCAAATTGCGTGGTGCCATGCATTATGCTTCATTTATAAGCCTTTACTCAAGAAACACCAATGATCAGTGTAGAATAATCAGTTAAGAATGATCACTTTAACTGGCCGATAAACTTGACATGTCCGCACTAAACCGTCCGTGACATTTGATTTAAAGTTCCGAATGACACGAATCCAACGCCCATGTAAGCTAGCTCAATTTTCTATGATGTAAAAAAATTTAGGATAAAAATTGCTACGACAAAGCCTCCAAGTAATCCAATCTACCTCAAACTCCGTGCTGCCTTGCATTATGGTTCATTTGTAAACCTTTGCTCAATGACTACAAATCATCATTTTAAAATGATCAATTTAACTAGCCGATACACGTACGCACTAAATCATGTGTAAATTTTGATTTAGAGTTCAACATACACGAATCCATCATCCACGTTATGCTAGCTCAATTTTCTTTATTAAGACAAAACTTAAGACGGAAATAGCTCCGGTGAAGCCTCCAAGTAATCCAATCTTTCCCAAACTGCGTGATGCCATACATTATGCTTCATTTGTAAACCTTTGTTCAGTGAGCAGCAATGATTTGTTTAGAATGATCAATTTAACTAGATGATACCCTTGACATGTACGCACTAAATCGTGTGTAACTTTTGATTTAGAGTTCATAATAGACGAATCCAATGCACACGTTAATCTAGCTCAATTTTCTATATTAAGACAATATTTAAGACGGAAATAGCTATGACAAAGCCTCCAAGTAATCCAATCTATCATAAACTGCGTGATGCCATAAATAATGCTTCATTTGTAAACCTTTGCAAAACGAGCATCAATGATCGGTTTAGAATGATCTGTTTATCTAGCTGATAAACTTGAGATGTACGGACTAAATTGTCCGTAACTTTTAATTTGGAATTCATAATGACACGAATCAAATGTCCACGTTAAGGTGGCTCAGTTTTCTGTATTGTGACAAAATTAAAGACTGAAATAGCTACGATAAAGCCTACAAGTAATTCAATCTATCCCAAACTGCATGATGCTATGCATTATGCTTCATTTGTAAACTTTGGCTCAATGAGCATTAATTAGCATTTTAGAACGATCAATTTATCTAATCGATAAACTTGACATGTCTGCACTAAGTCGTGCGTAAATTTTGATTAAGAGTTCAGAATGACACGAATCCAACAACTGTTAATCTAGCTAAATTTTGTATATTGTGAAACATTTATGGCTAAAATAGGTACGACGAAGCCTACAAGTAATCCAATCGATCTCAAACTGTGTGGTGCCATGCATTATGCTTCATTTGTAAACCTTTGAACAATGAGCACCAGCGATCATTTTAAAAGCATCAATTAAACTAGCCGATAAACTTGATATGTCCGTACTAAAACATATGTATCATTTGATGTAGAGTTCCGAATGACGCGAATCAAACGGCCACCTTAAGCTAGCTCAATTTTCTCTATTGGGACAAAATTTAAGATCGAAATTGCTACAAAAGCGTCCAAGTAGACCAATCTATCGCAAACTGCATGATTCCATGCATTATGCTTCGTTTGTAAACCTTTGCTCAGTGAGCACCAATGATCAGTTTAGAATGATCAAATTAACTTCACATGTACGCACTAAATCTTCTGTAACTTCTGATTTAGAATTCAGAATGACACAAATCCAGCACGCACCTTAAGCTAGCTCAATTTTCTATATTGTAAAAAAATTTAGGACCTAAATAGCTACTACAAAGCCTACAAATAATCCAATTTATCTCAAACTACGAGGTGCCTTGCATTATGCTTCATATGCAAACCTTTGCCCAATGAGCACCAAAGATCATTTAAGAAGGATCAGTTTAACTAGCTGATAAACTTGACATGTATGTACTAAATCGTGTGCAACTTTTTATTTAGAGTTCTGAATAAAGCTAATCCAACACCAACGTTAATTTAGCTCAAATTTCTATATTGTGACATAACCTAAGACCGAAATAGCTACGAAAAAGACTCCAAGTAATCCAATCTATCCCAAACTACGTGATGCCATGCATTATGCTTCATGTGTAAACATTTGTTCAGTGAGCACCAATGATCAGTTTAGAATGATCAATTTAACTAGCCGATACACTTGACATCAACGTACTAAATCGTATGTAACTTTTGATGTAGAGTTTAGAATACACGAATCCATCACCCACATTAAGCTAGCTCAATTTTCTATATTGAGGCAAAATTTGAGACGTAAATAGCTATGCCAAAGCCTCAATGTAATTCAATCTATTCCCAACTGCATGATGACATACATTATGCTTCATTTGTAAACCCTTGTTCCGTGAGCACCAATGATCAGTTTTAAATAATCAATTTAACTAGACAATACACTTGAAATGTACGGACTAAATCGTCTGTAACTTTTGATTTAAAGTTCAGATTGACACGAATCCAACACCCACATTAAACTAGCTCAATTTTCTATATTGTAAAAGAATGAAGGACCGAAATAGCTACGACAAAGCCTACAAGTAATCCAATCTATATCAAACTTTGTGATATCATGCATTATGCTTCATTTGTAGACCTTTGCTGAACGAGCATCAATGATCGTTTAGAATGATCAATTTAACTAGCTGATAAACTTGAGATGTCCGCACTAAATTGTACGTAACTTTTGATTTAGAGTTCTGTATGACATGAATCAAACACCCACGTTAAGCTAGCTAAATTTTCTATATAAAGACAAAATTTAAGACAGAAATAGCTGCGACAAAGTGTCAAAGTAATCCAGTCTATCCCAAACTGCGTGCTGCCATGCATTATGGTTCATTTGTAAACCTTTGCACAACGAGCATCAATGATCGGTTTAGAATGATCAATTTAACTAGCCGAATCAACGCCCACATTATGCTAGCTAAATTTTCTGTATTAAGACAAAATTTAAGACCGAAATTGCTACGACAAAGCCTCCAAGTATTCCAATCTATCCCAAACTGCGTGATGCCATGCATTATGGTTCATTTGTAAATCTTTGCTCAGTGGGCACCAATGATAAGCTTAAAATGATCAATTTAACTAGCCTATACACTTGACATGTACAAACTAAATTGTTTGTAACTTTTGATTTAGATTTCAGACTAAATTGTTTGTAACTTTTCTCAATGACCACAAATCATCATTTTAGAATAAGCAATTTTACTATCCGATAAACTAAAAATGTACGCATTAAATAGTGCATGACTTTAGATTTAGACTTTCGAATGACACGAATCCAACGCTGATGTTGTGCTAGATCAATTTTTTATATAGGGACTAAATTTAAGATCAAAATTGCTACGACGAAGTCTCCAAGTAATCCAATCTATCCCAAACTGTGTGATGCAATGCATTACACTTTATTTGTAAACCTTTGCTCAGTGAGCACCAATGATAAGCTTAAAATGATCAATTTAACTAGCCTATACACTTGACATGTACAAACTAAATTGTTTGTAACTTTTGATTTAGATTTCAGAATGATTCGAATCCAATGCCCATATTAAGCTAGCTAAATTTTCTATAGTAAGACAAACTTTAAGACTAAAATAACTATGACAAAGCCTCCAAGTAATCCAAACTATCCCAAACTGCGTGATCTCATGCGTTATGCTTCAATTACAAGCCTTTACTAAAAAAACACCAATGATCAGTATAGAATTATCAGTTTAGAAGGACCACTTTAACTGGCTGATCAACTTGACATGTCCGCACTAAATCGTTCGTATATTTTGATTTAGAGTTCAGAATAACACGAATCTAACGCACATATTAAGCTAGCTCAATTTTCTATATTGTGAGAAACATAAGAATTAAAATACCTACGGTAATGCCTCCAAGTAATCCAATCTATCTCAAACTGCGTGCTGCCATGTATTATGCTTCATTTGTAAACCATTGCTAATTGAGCACCAATGATCAGTTTAGAATGATCAATTTAAATAGCCAATAAACTTGACTTGTTCGCACTAAATCGTGCACATCTTTTGATTTAGATTTCCAAATGACACGAACCCAACATGCACATTAAATTATCTCAATTTTCTATATTGGTGCAAAATTTAAGGCCAAAATAGTTATGACAAAGCATCCAAGTAATTCAATCTATCTCAAACTGCGTGATGCCATGCATTATGCTTCATTTTAAACCTTCTCAGTGAACACCAATGATCAGTTTAAAATAATCAATTTAACTAGCCAATACACTTGACATGTACGGACTAAATCGTCTGTAACTTTTGATTTATAGTTCACAATGACATGAATCCAACGCCCACATTAAGATAGCTCAATTTTCTATACTAAGACAAAATTTAAGACCGAAATAGTTACGACAAAGCCTCCAAGTAATCCAAACCACCCAAAATTGCGTGATGCCATGCATTATGTATGATTTATAAGCTTTTACTAAAGAAACACCAATGATCAGTATAGAATTATCAGTTCAGAATGATCATTTTAACCGGCAGAAAAATTTGACATATCTGCACTAAATCCTCCGGGACTATTGATTTAGAATTCAGAATGACACGAATCCAACGCCCACGTTAAGCTAGATCAATTTTCTATACTATGAAAAAATTTAGCACCAAAATACGTACGACAAAACCTCCAAGTAATCCAATATATCTCAAACTGCGTGCTGCCATGAATTATCCTTCCTTTGTAAACCTTTGCTCAATGACCACAAATCATCATTTTAGAATGATCAATTTAACTAGCCGATAAACTTGATATGTCCGCACTAAATCATGCAAAACTTTTGATTTAGAGTTCCGAACGACACCAATTCAATGCTCACATTAAGATAGATCAATTTTCAATATTAAGGCAAACTTTAAGGCCAAAATAGCTACAACGAAGCCTTCCAATAAATCCAATCTATTGCAAACTGTGTGATGCCATGCATAATGCTTCATTTGTAAACCATTGCTTAGTGAGCACCAATGATAAGCTTAAACTGATCAATTTAACTAGGCAATGACCTGACATGTACATACTAAATATTCTGTACTTTTATATTTAGAGTTCATAATGACACGAATCCAATGCCTATATTAGGCTAGCTCGATTTTTTTATATTAAGACAAAATTTAAGCCCAAAATAGATACGACAAAGCCTCTAAGTAATCAAAACTATCCCAAATTGCGTGATGCCATGCATTATGTTCAGTTATAAGCCTTTACTCAAGAAACACATTGATACGTTTAGAATTATCAGTTTAGAGTGATCACTTTAACTAGTCGATCAATTTTATATGTCCGCACTAAATCGTCCGTAAATTTTGATTTAGAGTTCAGAATGACACGAATCCAAGCCCATGTAAGCTAGCTCAATTTTCTATATTGTGAAAAAAAATTTGGACAGAAATAGCTACGACAAAGACTCCAAGTAATCCAATCTATCTCAAACTCCGTGGTGCTATGCGTTATGTTTCATTTTTAAACCTTTGCTCAATGACCACAAATCATCATTTTAGAATGATCAATTTTACTTGCCAATAAACTAGAAATGTACGCACTAAATCGTGCATAATTTTAGATTTAGAGTTCCGAATGAGACTAATCAATTGCTCACGTTATGCTAGATCAATTTTCTCTATAGGGGGAAAATTTAAGATCAAAATATCTACGGTGAAGCCTCCAAGTATTTCAATCTAACCCAAACTAGGTGATGCCATGCATTATACTTTATTTGTAAACCTTTGCTCAGTGAGCACCAATGATAAGCTTAAAATGATCAATTTAACTAGCCGATAAACTTGACATGTTCCCACTAAATCGTGCGTGACTTTAGATTTAGAGTTCCGAATGACACAAATCCAATGCTCACGTTAAACTAGATCAATTTTTTTATATCGATGCAAAATTTAAGATCAAAATAGCTACGACAAAGGCTCCAAGTAATCCAATCTATCTCAAATTGCGTGATGTCACGCATTATACTTCATTTGTAAACCTTTGCTCAATGAGCGCCAATGATAAGCTTACAACGATCAATTTAACTAGCCGATACAATTGACATGTACGGACTAAATCATCTGTAACTTTTGATTTAGAATTCAGAATGACACGTATCCAACGCCCACATTAAGATAGCTAAATTTTCTATATTAAGCCAAAATTTAAGACTAAAATAGCTACGACAAAGCCTCCAAGATCCAAACTATCCCAAACTGGGTGATGCCATGCATTATGCTTCATTTATAAGCCTTTCCTCAAAGAACACCAATGATTAGTTTAGAATTATCATATTAGAATGATCACTTTAATTGGCCGATAAACTTGACATGTATGCACTAAATCGTCTGTATCTTTTGATTGAGTTTAGAATAACACGAATCTAACGCCCATGTTAAGCTAACTCAATTTTCTATATTGGGAAAAAAGTTAGGAGCGAAATAGCTATGATAATGCCTCCAAGTAATCCATTCTATCTTAAACATCGTGCTGTCATTCATTATCTTTCATTTGTAAACCTTTGCTCAATAAGCGCCAATGATCAATTTAGAATGATGAATTTAAATAGCCGATAAACTTGACTTGTCCGCACTAAATCATGCGTACCTTTTGATTTAGATTTACGAATGACATGAATCCAACGTACATGTTAAGTTAGCTCAATTTTCTATATTGGGGCAAAATTTAAGGCCAAAATAGCTAAGTCAAAGCCTCCAAGTAATCAAATCTATCCCAAACTGCGTGATGCCATGCATTATGCTTCATTTGTAAACCTTTTCTCAGTGAGCACCAATGATCAGTTTAAAATAATCAATTTAACTAGACAATACACTTGCAATGTACGGACTAAATCGTCTGTAAGTTTTGATTTAAAGTTCAGATTGACACGAATCCAACACCCACATTAAGCTAACTCAATTTTCTATATTAAGACAAATAATTAAGACCAAAATAGCTACGACCAAGCCTCCAAGTAATCCAAACTATCCCCAATTGCGTGATGTCATGCATTATACTTCATTCATAAGCCTTTACTCAAGAAACATCTATGATAAGTTTAGAATTATCAGTTTAAATTGATCACTTTAACTAGTTGATCAACTTGACATGTCCCCACTATATCATCCCTAACTTTTGATTTAGAGTTCTGAATGACACGAATCTAACACCCACATTAAGCTTGCTTAATTTTCTATATTGTGAGAAATTTAGTACCGAAATAGCAATGACAAATCCTCCAAATAATCCAATCTATCTCAAATTGTGAGTTGTCATGCATTATGCTTCATTTTTAAACCATTGCTCAATGACCACAAATCATCATTTTAGAATGATCAATTTAACTAGCCCATAAACTTGACATGTCCGCACTAAATTTTGCCTACATTTTAATTTTGAGTTCCGAATGACACGAATCCAACACCCACGTTAAGGTAGAATCAATTTTCTATATTGAGGAAAAAGTTAATTCCAAAATAGCTACAACGAAGCCTCCAAGGAATCTAATCTATCGCAAACTGAAGATGCCATGCATTATGCTTCATTTGTAAACTTTTGCTAAGTGAGAACCAATGATCAATTTCGAAATATCAATTTAACTAGCTGATACACCTGACATGTACAGACTAAATCGTCCGTAACTTTATATTTAAAGTTCAAAATGACACGAATCCAACGCCGACATTAGACTAGCTAAATTTTTATATTAAAACAAAATTTAAGTGCGAAATAGCTACGATAAAGCCTCCAAGTAATGCAAACTATTCCAATTTGCGTGATGTCATGCATTATGCTTCATTTATAAGCCTTTACTCAACACCAATGATCACTTTAGAATTATCTATTTAGAATGATCACTTTAACTGGCAGATCAACTGGACATATCTGCACTAAATAGTGCGTAACTTTTGATTTACAGTTCAAATGACACGAATCCAACGCCCATGTAAGCTAGCTCAATTTTCTATATTGTGAAAAAATTTATGGCCAAAATAGCTACGACAAAGCCTCCAAATAATCCAATCTATCTCAAACTACGTACTACCATGCATTACGCTTCATTTTTAAACCTTTGCTCAACCACCATAAATCATCATTTTAGAATGATCAATTTAACTAGCCGATAAACTTGACATGTCGGCACTAAATTATGCGCAACTTTTGATTTAGAGTTCGGAATGACACGAATCCAACGTCCACGTTAAGCTAGATCAATTTTCTATTTTAGGGGAAAATTTTAAAACCAAAACAGCTACGACAAAGCTTCAAAGTAATCCAATCTATCCCAAACTATGTGATGCCATGCATTATGCTTCATTTTAAACCTTTGCTCAGTGAGCACCAATGATAAGTTTTAAATGATCAATTTAACTAGCCGATACACCTGACATATACAGACTAAATCTTCTTTAATTTTATATTTAGAAAAGAATGACACGAATCCAATGGTCATATTAGGCTAGATCAATATTCTATATTAAGACCGAATTTGAGCCTGAAATAGATACGACAAAGCCTACAAGTAATCCAAACTATATCAAATTGTATGATGTCATGCATTATGTTCACTTATAAGACTTTACTAAAGAAGCACCAGTGATCAGATTTGAGTTATCAGTTAATAATGATCACTTTAAATGGCCGATCAATTTTACGTGTCCTCACTAAATCGTTTGTAACTTTTGATTTAGAGTTCAGAATGGCACGGATCCAACGCCTATGTAAGCTAGCTCAATTGTCTCTATTGGGAAAAATTATAGGACCGAAATATGTACGACAAAGCCTGCAAGTAATCCAATCTATCTCAAACTTCGTGCTACCCTGCATTATGCTTCTTTTTTAAACCTTTGCTCAATGACCACAAATCATCATGTCAAAATGATCAAATTTACTAGTTGATAAACTTGAAATGTACGCACTAAATCGTGGGTAACTTTAGATTTAGAGTTTTGAATGACACGAATCCAACGCTCATGTTAAGTTAGATCAATTTTCTATATGGGGCAAAATTTAAGATCAAAATAGCTATATGGGGCAAAATTGAGCAAGTTTAACGAAGCCTCCAAATAATCCAATCTATCCCAAACTGCGTGATGCCATGCATAATACTTTATTTGTAAATCTCTGCTCAGTGAGCACCAATGATAAGCTTAAAATTATCAATTTTACTATGCGATACACTTGACATGTACAAACTATATCGTGTCTAACTTTTGATTTAGAGTTCAGAATGACACGAATCCAATGCCCACATTAAGCTAGCTAAATTTTCTATATTTAGACAAAATTTAAGACTAAAATAGAAACGAAAAAGCCTGCAAGTAATCCAAACTATCCCAAATTGCGTGATGCCATGCATTATGCTTCATTTATAAGCCTTTACTAAAAAAAAGCAATTATCAGTTTAGAAAGACCACTTTAACAGGCTGATCGAATTGACATGTCCGCACCAAATCATTCGTATCTTTTGATTTAGAGATCAGAATAACACGAATCTAACACCCACGTTAAACTTGCTCAATTTTCTATATTGTGAAAACATTATGACCGAAATAGCTATGGTAAAGCCTCCAGGTAATCCAATCTATCTTAAACTACGTGCTGCCATGCATTATCTTTAATTTGTAAACCTTTGCTCAATGAGCGGCAATGATCACTTTAGAATGATCAATTTAAATAGCCGATAAACTTGACTTGTCTGCACTAAATCGTGCGTACCTTTTGATTTAGATTTCTGAATGACACGAATCCAACGTGCACGTTAAGTTACGTCAATTTTCTATATTGGGGCAAATGTTAAGGAAAAAATAGCTACGAGACAGCCTCCGAGTAAGTCAAACTATCTTAAACTGTGTGTTGCCATGCATTATGCTTCATTTGTAAACCTTTTCTTAGTGAACACCAATGATAAGTTTAAAATAATCAATTTAACTAAATCGTCTGTAACTTTATATTTACAGTTCAGAATAACAGGAATGCAACCCCCACATTAGGCTAGGTCATTTTTCTATATTAAGAAAACATTTAAGCCCGAAATAGCTACGACAAAGCCTCAAAGTAATCAAAACTATCCCGAGTTGCGTGATGCCATGAATTATGCTTCAATTATAAGTTACTCAAGAAAGATCAATGATTAGTTTAGAGTTATCAGTTTAGAATGATCACCTTAATTGGCCGATCAATTTGACATGTCCGCATTAAATCGTCCGTAACTTTTGAGTTAGAGTTCAGAATGACACGGATCCAACGCCCATGTAAGCTACCTCAATTTTCTATATTGTGAAAACACTTAGGACCGAAATAGCTACGACAAAGCATCAAAGTAATGAATCTATCTCAAACAGAGTGTTGCCATGCATTATGCTTCATTTTAAAACCTTTGCTTAATGACCACAAATCATCATTTTAAAATAATCAATTTCACTAACCGATAAACTTGACATGTACGCACTAAATTGTGTGTAACTTTTGATTTAGAGTTCCAAATGACACGAATCCAACGCCCACATTAAGCTAGATAGATTTTCTATATTGGGGAAATATTTAAGACCAAAAAAGCTACGATGAAACCTCCAAGTAATCCAATCTATCCCAAAATCTGTGATGCCATGAATTATGCTTCATTTGTAAACCTTTTCTCAGTGAGCACCAATGATAAGCTTATATGATCAATTTAACTAGCCGATACACTTGACATGTACTGACTAAATCATCTGTAACTTTTTATTTAGAGTTTAGAATGCCACGAGTCAAAGGCCCACATTAAGCAGTTCAAATTTCTATATTTAGACAAAATTTAAGACCAAAATATCTACGACAAAGCCTCCAAGTAATCCAAATTACCCCAAATGGCATGATGCCAGGCATTATGCTTCATTTATAAGCCTTTACTCAAGAAACACGAATGATCAATTTAGAATTATCAATTTAGAATGATCACTTTAACTGGCCGATCAACTTGACATTTCTGCACTAAATCGTCCGTAACTTTTGAGATGGAGTTGAGAATGACACGAATCTAACGGCCATGTAAGCTAGCTCAATTATCTAAATTGTGAAAAATTTTAGCACATAAATAGCTACGAGAAAGCTTCCAAGTAATCCAATCTATCTCAAACTACGTGCTCCATGCATTATGCTTCCTTTGTAAACCTTTGCTCAATGACCACAAATCATCATTTTAGAATGATCAATTTAACTAACCAATAAACTTGAATTGTCCGCACAAAACTGTGCGTAACTTTTGATTTAGAGTTCCGAATGACACGAATCCATCGTTCTTGTTAAGTTAGATCAATTTTCTATATCGGGGTAAAACTTAAAACCAAAATAGATAAAACGAAGCCTCCAAGTAATTCAATCTATCGCAAACTGCGTGATGCCAGGAATAATGCTTTATTGCTCAGTGAGCACCAATGCTAAGATTAAATTGATCAATTTAAATAGCCGATACACTTGACATGTACAGACTAAATCGTTTGTAACTTTATATTTCAAGTTTACAATGACAAGAATCCAACCTCCACATTAGGCTAGCTCAATTTTCTATATTAAGACAAAAGTTAAGCCCGAAATAGCTACGACAAATCCTAAAAGTAATCAAAACCATCTCAAATTGCGTGATGCAGGAATAATGCTTTATACTTCGAGTTAACTATGCATAACTTTTGATTTAGAGTTCCGAATGACACGAATCCAACGTTCTTGTTAAGTTAGATCAATTTTCTATATCGGAGCAAAATTTAAAACAAAAATAGATAAAATGAAGCCTCCAAGTAATCCAATCTATCGCAAACTGCGAGATGCCACGAATAATGCTTTATTTGTAAACCTTTGCTCAGTGAGCACCAATGATAAGATTAAATTGATCAATTTAAATAGCCGATACACTTGACATGTACAGACTAAATCGTCTATAACTTTATATTTCGAGTTTACAATGACACGAATCCAACCTCCACATTAGGCTAGCTTAATTTTCTATATTAAGACAAAATTTAAGCCTGAAATAGCTACGACAAATCCTAAAAGTATTCAAAACTATCTCAAATTGCGTGATGCCATCCATTGTGCTTCATTTATAAGCCTTTACTCAAGAAACACCAATGATCAGTTTAGAATTATCATTTTAGAATGATCACTTTAACTGGCCGGTCAACTTGACATGTCCGCACTAAATGGTCCGTATCTTTTGATTTAGAGTTCAGAATAACACGAATCCAACGCCCATGTAAGTTAGCTCAACTTTCTATATTGTGAAAAAATTTAGGACCAAAATATCTACGACAAAGCCTCCAAGTAATCCAATCTATCTCAAACTCGGTGCTGCCATGCATTATTCTTCGTTTTTAAGCCTTTGATGACCACAAATCATCATTTTAGAATGATCAATTTAACTAGCCGATAAAGTTGACATATCCGCACTAAATCGTGCGTAATTTTTGATTTAGAGTCCCGAATGACACGAATCCAATGCCCACGTTAAGCTAGATATATTTTCTATATTGGGGAAAATTTTAAGACCAAAATAGCTGCGATGAACCCTCCAAGTAATCCAATCTATCCCGAACAGTCTGATGTCATGCATTATGCTTCATTTGTAAACTTTTGCTCAGTGAGCACCAATGATAAGCTTAAAATGATCAATTTAACTAGCTGATACAATTGAGATGTACGAACTAAATCGACTGTAACTTTCGATTTAGAGTTTAGAATGACACGAATCCAACGCCCACATTAAGCAGCTCAATTTTCTCTATTAAGACAAAATTTAAGACCGAAATAGCTACGACAAAGCCTCCAAGTAATCTAAACTATCACAAACTTCGTGATGCCATGCATTATGCTTTATTTATAAGCCTTTACTCAAGAAACACCAATGATCAGTTTAGAATTATCTGTTTAGAATGATCACTTTAACTAGCTGATCAACTTGACATGGCCGCACTAAATCGTCCGTAACTTTTGATTTAGAGTTTAGAATGACACGAATCTGACACCCATGTAAGCTACCTCAATTTTCGATATTGTGAAAAACCTTAAGATCAAAATAGCTACGACAAAGCCTCCAAGTAATCCAATTTATCGCAAACTGCGTGATGCCAGGAACAATGCTTCATTTGTAAACCTTTGCTTAGTGAGCACCAATGATAATCTTAAATTGATCAATTTAACTAACCGATACATTTGACATGTACAGACTAAATCGTCTGTAACTTTACATTTAGAGTTAAGAATGAAACGAATCCAACCCCCACATTAGGCTAACTGAATTTTCTAAATAAAGACAAAATTTAAAGCCGAAATAGCGACGGCAAAGCCTATAAATAATCAAAACTATCTAAAATTGCGTGATGCCATGCATTATGCTTCATTTATAAGACTTTACTCAAGAAACACCAATGATCAGTTTAGAATTATCGGTTTAGAATGATCACTTTAACTGGCCGATCAACTTGACATGCCCGCACTAATTGGTCCGTAACTTTTGATTTAGAGTTCAGAATGATACGAATCCAACGCCCATGTAAGTTAGCTCAATTTTCTATATTGTGAAAAAAGTTAGGACCAAAATATCTACGACAAAGCCTCCAAGTAATCCAATCTATCTCAAACTCAGTGATGCCGTGCATTATGCTTCATTTTTAAACCTTTGATCAATGACCACAAATCATCATTTTAGAATGATCAATTTAACTAGCCGATAAAGTTGACATATCCGCACTAAATCGTGCGTAATTTTTGATTTAGAGTTCGGAATGACACGAATCCAATGCCCACGTTTTGCTAGATAGATTTTCTATATTGGGGAAAATTTTAAGACCAATATAGCTGCGATGAACCCTCCAAACAATCCAATCTATCCCAAACAGCGTGATGTCATGCATTATGCTTCATTTGTTAACTTTTGCTCAGTGAGCATCAATGATAAGCTTAAAATGATCAATTTGATAAGCTGATACAATTAAGATGTACGAACTAAATCGACTATAACTTTTGATTTACAGTTTAGAATGACACGAATCCAACGCCCACATTAAGCAGCTCAATTTTCTCTATTAAGACAAAATTTAAGACCGACATAGCTACGACAAAGCCTACAAGTAATCTAAACTATCCCAAACTTCGTGATGCTATGCATTATGCTTTATTTATAAGCCTTTACTCAAGAAACACCAATGATCAGTTTAGAATTATCTGTTTAGAATGATCACTTTAACTAGCCGATCAACTTGACATGTCCACACTAAATCGTCCATAAATTTTGATTGAGATTTGAGAATGACACGAATCTGACGCCCATGTAAGCTAGCTCAATTTTCTATATTGTGAAAAAACTTAAGATCAAAATAGATACGACATAGCCTCCAAGTAATCCAATTTATCGCAAACTGCGTGATGCCACGCATTATGCTTCTTTTTTAAACCTTTGCTCAGTGACTACATATCATCATTTTAGAATGATTAATTTAACTAGCCGATAAACTTGACATTTATGCACTAAATCATGCGTAAATTTTGATTTAGAGTTCCGATTGACATGAATCCAACGCCCACGTTAAGCTAGATCAATTTTATATATTGGGGACAAATTTAAGACCAAAATAGCTAAGATGAAGCTTCCAAGTAATCCAATCTATCCCAAACTCCGTGATGCCATGCTTTATATTTCATTTCTAAACCTTTGCTCAGTGAGCACCGATGATAAGCTTAAAATGATCAATTTAACTAGCCTTTACTCAAAAAACACCAATGATCAGTTTAGAATTATCAGTTTAGAAATATCAGTTTAGAATGATCACCTTAACTACCCAATCAACTTGTTATGTCCGCACTAAATCGTCCCTAACTTTTGATTTACAGTTCAGAAGGACATGAATCCAACACCCACGTTAAGGTAGCTCAATTTTCTATATTGTGAAATTTGAGGAGCGAAATAGCTACGACAAAGTTTCCAAGTAATCAAATATATCTCAAACTGCGTCCTATCAGGCATTATGCTTTATTTTTAACCCTTTACTCAATGACCCAAAATCATCTTTTTAGATTGATTAATTTAACTTACCGATATACTTGACATATCTTCACTAAATACTGTATAACATTTGATTTAGAGTTCCGAATGACACGAATCCAATGTCCACATATCAATTTGTTATATCGGGGAAAAATTTAGGATCAAAATATCTACGACAAAGCCTCCAAGTAATCCAATCTATCTCAAACTCGGTGCTGCCATGCATTATGCTTCATTTTTAAACCTTTGATCAATGACCACAAATCATCATTTTAGAATGATCAATTTAACTAGCCGATAAAGTTGACATATCCGCACTAAATCGTGCGTAATTTTTGATTTAGAGTTCGGAATGACACGAATCCAATGCCCACGTTTTGCTAGATAGATTTTCTATATTGGGGAAAATTTTAAGACCAATATAGCTGCGATGAACCCTCCAAACAATCCAATCTATCCCAAACAGCGTGATGTCATGCATTATGCTTCATTTGTTAACTTTTGCTCAGTGAGCATCAATGATAAGCTTAAAATGATCAATTTGATAAGCTGATACAATTAAGATGTACGAACTAAATCGACTATAACTTTTGATTTACAGTTTAGAATGACACGAATCCAACGCCCACATTAAGCAGCTCAATTTTCTCTATTAAGACAAAATTTAAGACCGACATAGCTACGACAAAGCCTACAAGTAATCTAAACTATCCCAAACTTCGTGATGCTATGCATTATGCTTTATTTATAAGCCTTTACTCAAGAAACACCAATGATCAGTTTCGAATTATCTGTTTCGAATGATCACTTTAACTAGCCGATCAACTTGACATGTCCACACTAAATCGTCCGTAACTTTTGATTTAGATTTGAGAATGACACGAATCTGACGCCCATGTAAGCTAGCTCAATTTTCTATATTGTGAAAAAACTTAAGATCAAAATAGATACGACATAGCCTCCAAGTAATCCAATGTATCGCAAACTGCGTGATGCCATGCATTGTGCTTCTTATTTAAACCTTTGCTGAGTGACTACATATCATCATTTTAGAATGATTAATTTATCTAGCCGATAAACTTGACATTTATGCACTAAATCATGCGTAAATTATGATTTAGAGTTCCGAATGACATGAATCCAACGCCCACGTTAAGCTAGATCAATTTTATATACCGAGGACAAATTTAAGACCAAAATAGCTAAGATGAAGCTTCCAAGTAATCCAATCTATCCCAAACTGCGTGATGCCATGCTTTATGTTTCATTTGTAAACCTTTGCTCAGTGAGCACCGATGATAAGCTTAAAATGATCAATTTAACCAGCCTTTACTCAAAAACACCAATGATCAGCTTAGAATCAGTTTAGAATGATCACCTTAACTACCCAATCAACTTGTTATGTCCACACTAAATCGTCCCTAACTTTTGATTTACAGTTCAGAATGACATGAATCCAACACCCACGTTAAGGTAGCTCAATTTTCTATATTGTGAAATTTGAGGAGCGAAATAGCTACGACAAAGTTTCCAAGTAATCAAATATATCTCAAACTGCGTCCTATCAGGCATTATGCTTTATTTTTAACCCTTTACTCAATGACCCAAAATCATCTTTTTAGATTGATTAATTTAACTTACTGATATACTTGACATATCCTCACTAAATACTGCATAACTTTTGATTTAGAGTTCCGAATGACACGAATCCAATGCCCACGTATCAATTTGTTATATTGGGGCAAAATTTAACACCATCCAATCTATCTCAAACTCGGTTCTACCATGCATTATGCTTCATTTTTAAACATTTGATCAATGACCACAAATCATCATTTTAGAATGATCAATTTAACTAGCCGATAAAGTTGAAATATCCGCACTAAATCGTGCGTAATTTTTGATTTAGAGTTCCGAATGTCACGAATCCAATGCCCACGTTACGCTAGATAGATTTTCTATATTGGGGAAAATTTTAAGACCAATATGGCTGCGATGAACCCTCCAAGTAATCCAATCTATCCCAAACAGCATGATGTCATGCATTATGCTTCATTTGTAATCTTTTGCTCAGTGAGCACCAATGATAAGCTTAAAATGATCAATTTAACAAGCTGATACAATTAAGATGTACGAACTAAATCGACTGTGACTTTTGATTTAGAGTTTAGAATGACACGAATCCAACGCCCACATTAAGCAGCTCAATTTTCTCTATTAAGACAAAATTTAAGACCGACATAGCTACGACAAAGCCTCCTAGTAATCTAAACTATCCCAAACTTTGTGATGCCATGCATTATGATTTATTTATAAGCCTTTACTCAAGAAACACCAATGATCAGCTTAGAATTATCTGTTTAGAATGCTCACTTTAACTAGCCGATCAACTTGACATGTCCACACTAAATCGTCCGTAACTATTGATTTAGATTTGAGAATGACACGAATCTGACACCCATGTAAGCTAGCTCAATTTTCTATATTGTGAAAAAACTTAAGATCAAAATAGATTCGACATAGCCTCCAAGTAATCCAATTTATCGCAAACTGTGTGATGCCATGCATTATGCTTCTTTTTTAAACCTTAGCTCATTGACTACATATCATCATTTTAGAATGATTAATTTGACTAGCCGATAAACTTAACATTTATGCACTAAATCATGCGTAAAATTTGATTTAGAGTTCAAAATGACATGAATCCAACGCCCACGTTAAGCTAGATCAATTTTCTATATCGGGGACAAATTGAAGACCAAAATAGCTAAGATGAAGCTTCCAAGTAATCCAATCTATCCCAAACTGCGTGATGCCATGCTTTATGTTTCATTTTTAAACCTTTGCTTAGTGAGCACCGATGATAAGCTTAAAATGATCAATTTAACTAGCCTTTACTCAAAAACACCAATGATCAGTTTAGGATTATCAGTTTAGAATGATCACCTTAACTACCCAATCAACTTGTTATGTCCGCACAAATCGTCCCTAACTTTTGATTTACAGTTCAGAATGACATGAATCCAACACCCACATTAAGGTAGCTCAATTTTCTTTATTGTGAAAATTTGAGGAGCGAAATAGCTACGACAAAGTTTCCAAGTAATCCAATATATCTCAAACTGCGTCGTATCAGGCATTATGCTTTATTTTTAACCCTTTACTCAATGATCCAAAATCATCTTTTTAGATTGATTAATTTAACTTACCGATATACTTGACATATCCTCACTATATATTGCATAACATTTGATTTAGAGTTCCGAAAGACACGAATCCAATGCCCACGTTAAGCTAGATCAATTTTCTATATCGGGCACAAATTGAAGACCAAAATAGCTAAGATGAAGCTTCCAAGTAATCCAATCTATCCCAAACTGCGTGATGCCATGCTTTATGTTTCATTTTTAAACCTTTGCTCAGTGAGCACCGATGATAAGCTTAAAATGATCAATTTAACTAGCCTTTACTCAAAAACACCAATGATCAGTTTAGGATTATCAGTTTAGAATGATCACCTTAACTACCCAATCAACTTGTTATGTCCGCACAAATCGTCCCTAACTTTTGATTTACAGTTCGGAATGACACGAATCCAACACCCACGTTAAGGTAGCTCAATTTTCTTTATTGTGAAAATTTGAGGAGCGAAATAGCTACGACAAAGTTTCCAAGTAATCCAATATATCTCGAACTGCGTCGTATCAGGCATTATGCTTTAGTTTTAACCTTTTACTCAATGACCCAAAATCATCTTTTTAGATTGATTAATTTAACTTACCGATATACTTGACATATCCTCACTAAATATTGCATAACATTTGATTTAGAGTTCCGAATTACACGAATCCAATGCCCACGTTAAGCTAGATCAATTTTCTATATCG
>JAENJI010001916.1:0-25000 GCA_018901935.1 Pugionium cornutum | reverse complement strand
GCTATCTTAACGTGGGCGTTGGAATCTTGTCATTCTGAAGTTTGAATCAAAAGTGAAAGACAATTTAGTGCGAACATATAAAGTTGATCTGCCAGTTAATTTGATCATTCTAAACTAATCATTGGTGCTCATTGAGAAAAGGTTTACCAATGATGCATAATGCATGGCATCACGCAGTTTGGGATATATTGGCTTACTTGGAGACTTTTTCGTAGCTATTTCGATCCTAATGTTTGTCACAATGTAGAAAATTGAGCTAGCTTAATATGGGCGTTGGATTTGTGTCATTCTGAATTTTGAATCAAAACTTAAGACGATTTTCTGCGGACATGTCAAGTTGATCGGTCAGTTAAATTGATCATTCAAAATTGATCATTGGTGCTCATTGAGAAAAGGTATAAAAATGAAGTATCATGCATGGCATCACGCAGTTTGGGATAGCTTGCCTTACTCAGAGACTTTTTCGTTGCTATTTCGGTCCTAAATTTTGTCACAATATTGAAAATTTAGCAAGCTTAACATGGGCGTTGGAATCCTGTCATTCTGATGTTTGAATCAAACATGAAAGACGATTTAGTGTGTCAAGGTTATCGGCCAGTTAAATTGAGCATTCTAAACTTATCATTTGTGCTCACTGAGCAAAGGTTCACACATGAAGCATAATGCATGGCATCACACAGTTTGGAATAGATTGGCTTAATTGAACACTTTGTCGTAGCTATTTCAGTCAGAAGTTTAGCACAATATAAAAAATTGAGCTTGCTTTATGTGGGTTTTGGATTAGTTTCATTCTGAACTCTAAATCAAAAGTTAAAGATGATTTAGTCCGGACATGTCAAGTTGATCGGCCAGTTAAATTAATCATTCTAAACTGATCATTGGTAGTCATTGAACAATGGTTTAGAAATGAAGCATAATGCATGGCATCACGCAGTTAGGGATAGATTGGCTTCCTTGGAGACTTTGTCGTAGTTAGTTCGGTCCTAAATTTTGTCACAATATAGAAAGTTGAGCTAGCATTACGAGGGCGTTGGACTCATGTCATTTTAAGATCTAAATCAAAAGTTAAATATGATTTAGTGCGGACATGTCAAGTTGATCAACTAGTTAAAATGATCATTCTAAACTATTAATTGGTGCTTATTGAGCAAAGGTTTATAAATGAAGCATAATGAATGACATCACACATTTTGGGATATATTGGATTACTTGGAGACTTTGTTGTAGCTAGTTTGGTCCTAAATTTTGTCACAATATACAGAATTGAGTTTGCTTAACGTGGGCGTTAGATTCTTTTCATTTTGAACTCTAAATCAAAAGTTAAAAATGATTTAGTGTAGACATGTCAAGTTGATCGGCCAGTTAAAATGATCATTCTAAAATGATCGTTCGTGCTCCTGAAGGCTTATAAATGAAGCATAATGCATGGCATCACGTAGTTGAGGATAGATCGGATTACATTCAGGCTTTGCCTAGTTCTTTTAGTTTCAAATGTTGTTACAATGTGAAATATTGAGCTAAATCAACATGGGGGTTGGATTCATGTCATTTTGAGTTCTAAATCAAAAGTTAAAGACGATTTAGTGCGTACATGTCAAGTTGATCGCCTAGTTAAAATGATCATTATAAACTGATAATTGGTGCGCATTGAGCAATGGTTTACAAATGAAGCATAATGCATGGCATCACGCAGTTTGGGATAGATTGGATTACTTGGAGATTTTGTGATAGCTATTTCGGTCAGAAATTTTATCACAATATAGAAAATTGAGCTAGCTTAACGTGGGGTTTTTGATTGGTTTCCTTCTGAACTATGAATCTAAAGTTAAAGATGATTTTGTGCGGACATGTCAAGTTGATCGGGCTGTTAAAATGATTATTCTAAACTGATCAATTGTGCCCCATGTGTAAAGGCTTTCAAATGAAGCATAATGCATGACATCACACAGTTTATGATACATTGGATTAATTGGAGGCTTTGTCGTAGCTATTTCGGTCTTAAATTTTGTCCAATATAAAAAATTGAGCTAGCTTAATGTGGGCGTTGGATTTGTGTCATTCTGAATTTTGAATCAAAACCTAAAGATGATTTTGTGCGCACATGTGATGTTTATCGGCGAGTTATATTGATCATTCTAAATTAATCATTGGTGCTCATTGAGCAATGGTTTACAAATGAATCATAATAATTGGCATCACGTAGTTAGGGATAGATTGGTTTATTTGGAGATTTGTGTCATTCTGAATTTTTAATCAAAACTTAAAGATGATTTTGTGCGCACATGTGAAGTTTATCGGCCAGTTATATTGATCATTCTAAATTAATCATTGGTGCTCATTGAGCAATGGTTTACAAATGAATCATAATAATTGGCATCACGTAGTTAGGGATAGATTGGTTTATTTGGAGATTTTTTCATAGCTATTTCGGTCAAAACAATTTTCACAATATAGAAAATTGCGCTAGCTTAATGTGGGGTTTGGATTGGTTTCATTGTGAAATCTGAATCAAAAGTTAAAGATGATTTCGTCCAGACATGTCAAACTTTGATCGGCCAGTTAAATTTATCATTCTAAACTGATCATTGGTGGTCATTGAGCAATGGTTTAAAAATAAAGCATAACGAATTGCATCACGTAGTTGGAGATAGATTGGCTTACTTGGAGACGTTGTCGTAGCTAGTTTGGTCTTAAATTTTATCACAATATAGAAAATTGATTGAGCTTAACGTAGGTGTTAGATTCTTTTCATTTTGAACTTTAAATCAAAAGTTAAATACGATTTAGTGCGGACATGTCAAGTTGACCATCTAATTAAAATGATAATATTAAACAAATAATTGGTGCTCAGAGAGCAAAGGTTTACAAATGAATCATAATGCAGGGCTTCACACAGTTTAGGATAGATTGGATTAATTGAAGGCTTTGTCATAGCTATTTCGGTCTTAAAGTTAGTCACAATTTAGAAAATTGAGCTAGCTTAACGTGGGCATTGGATTCGTGTCATTCTGAACTTTAAATAAAACGTTACAGACAATTTAGTGCGAACATGTCAATTTGATTAGCTAGTTAAAATAATTATTCTAAAGTGTTCAGTTGTGCTCCTTGAGTAAAGGCTTATAAATGAAGCGTAATGCATTGGTGCTCCTTGAGTAAAAGCTTATAAATAAAGCATAATGGATGGCATCCCGCAGTTTAGGATAGATTGGATTACTTGGAGGTTTTGTCGTAGCTATTTCGGTCTTTAATTTTGTCACAATATTGAAAATTGAGCTAGCGTAACGTGGGCGTTTGATTTGTGTCATTCTGAATTTTGAATCAAAACTTAAAAATGATTTTGTTCGGACATGTCAAGTTGATTGGCTAGGTAAATTGATCATTCTAAATTGATCATTGGTGCACATTGAGAAAAGGTTTACAAATGAAGGATCATGCATGGCATCACGCAGTTTGGGATAGATTGTCTTACTTGGAGACTTTGTCTTAGCTATTTTGGTCCTAACTTTAGTCATAATATAGAAAATTGAGAAAACTTAATGTGGGCGTTGGAATCATGTCATTCTGAAGTTTTAATCAAAAGTGAAAGATGATTTAGTGCGGACATGTCAAGTTGATCAGCCAGTTAAATTGATCATTCTAAATAATCATTGGTGCTCACTGTGAAAAGGTTTTCAAATGAAGCATCATGCATGACATTACGCTGTTTGGGATATATTGGCTTACTTGGATACTTTTTCGCAGCTATTTCGGTCCTAAATTTTGTCACAGTGTAGAAAATTGAGCTAACTTAACGTGGACATTGGATTCGTGTCATTCTAACTCAAAAGTTACAGACAATTTAGTGCGGACATGTCAAGATGATATGCCAGTTAAAATGATTATTTTAAACTGATCATTGGTGTTCCTTGATTAAAAGCGTATAAATGAAGCATAATGCATGGCATCACGCAGTTTAGCATAGATTCGATAACTTTAAGACTTTGCCTAGCTTTTTCAGTCTCAAATCTTGTCACAATATGGCAAATTGAGCTAGCTTAATGTGGGCGTTGGATTCATGTCATTTTGAGTTCTAAATCAAAACTTAAAGACAATTTATTGCGAACATGTCAAGTTGATTAGCCAGTTGAAATGATCATTCTAAACTAATAATTGATGCTCATTGAGCAAAGGTTTACAAATGAAGCATTAGGAATGGCATCACGCAGTTTTAAATAGATTAATTGGATTACTTGGAGACTTTTTCGTAGATATTTTGATCTTAAATTCGGTTACAATATAGAAAATTGAGCTAGCTAAACGTACGTGCTGGACTTGTGTCATTATAAAGTCTCAATAAAAAGTTAAATACGATTTAGTGCGGACATGGAAAGTTGATCGACCAGTTAAATTTTTCATTCTAAACTGATCATTGGTGCTCATTGAGCAAAGGTTTACAAATGAAGCATCATGCATGGGATCACGCATTTTGGGATAGATTGGATTACTTTGTCATGGTTATTTCAGTCTTAAATTTTGTCACAATATAGAAAATCGAACTAGCCTAACATGGGCGTTTAATTTATGTATTTTTGAGCTCTAAAACAAAAGTTAAACATGATTTAGTGCGGACATGTCAAGTTGATCAGGTTGTTAAAGTGATCATTCTAAACTTATAGATGGTGCTCATTGCGTAAAGGTTTACCAATGAAGCATAATGCATGGCATGGCATGCAGTTTGGGATAGATTGGATAATTTGGAGACTTTGTCGTAGCTATTTTGGTCTTAAATGTTTCTACTATATAGAAAATCAGACTAGGTTAACGTGGGATTTGGATTCGTGTAATACTGAACTCTTAATCAAAAGTTAAAGACGATTTAGTGCGGACATGTCATGTTGATCGGCCAGTTAAATGATTATTCTAAACTGATCATTGGTGCTCCTTAAGTGAAGGCCAATAAATGAAGCATAATGCATGGCATCACATAGTTTTGGATAGATTGGATTACTTTGAGGCTTTGCCTAGCTCTTGCAGTCTCAAATGTTGTCACAATATGAAAATTTGAGCTAGCTTAGCATGGGCGTTGGATTCATATCATTTTGAGCTCTAAATCAAAAGTTAAAGACGATTTAGTACGGACATGTCAAGTTGCTCAGCTAGTTAAAATGATCATTGTAAACTAATAATTGGTGTTCACTGAAGTTTAAAAATGAAGGATAATGCATGGCATCACGCAGTTTGGGATAGATTGCATTATTTGGAGACTTTGTCGCAGCTATTTTGATCTTAAATTTTGTCACAATATAGAAAATTGAGCTAGCATATCATGGGCATTGATTTAGGTCATTCCGAATTTTGAATCAAAAGTGAAAGACGATTTAGTGCGGACATGTCAAGTTGATCGGCCAGTTAAATTGATCAATCTAAACTGATTATTGGTTCTCATCGAGCAAAGGTTTACAAATGAAGCATAATGCATGGCATCACGTAGTTGGGGATAGATTGGCTTACTTGGACACGTTTTTGTAGCTATTCCGTTCCAAAGTTTTGTCACAATATAGAGTTGAGCTAATTTAACGTGGCATTAGATTCGTTGAATTCTAAACTCTAAATCAAAAGTTATAGAGGATTTAGTGTAGACATCTCAAGATGATTTTGCCAGTTAAAACGATTATTTTAAACTGATCATTGGTGCTCCTTGAGTAAAAGCTTATAAATGAAGCATAATGCATGACATCACGCAGTTTAGGATAGATTGGATTACGTTATGACTTTTCATATCTTTTTCAGTCTCAAATGTTGTTACAATATGGAAAATTGAGCTAGTTTAACGTGGGAGTTGGATTCATGTCAAATCAAAAGTTAAAGACGATTTAGGGCGAACATTTCAAGTTGTTTAGCTAGTTGAAATGATCATTCTAAACTGATAATTGGTGCTCATTGAGCAAAGGTTTACAAATGAAGCATAATGCATATCATAACTTAGTTTTGGATAGATTGGATTACTTGGAGACTTTTTGTAGCTATTTGGATAGAACATTTGTCACACAATAGAAAATTGAGCTAGCATAACGTGGGTGTTGGATTTGTGTCATTCTGAAGTCTGAATCAAAACGTTAAAGATGATTTAGTGCGGACATGTCAAGTTGATTGAGCAGTTAAATTGATCATTATAAACTGATCATTTGCGCTCATTGAGCAAAGGTTTACAAATGAAACATCATGCATGGGATCACCCGGTTTTGGATAGATTGGCTTATTTGGAGACTTTGTCGCAGCTATTTCAGTTAAGTTTTGTCACAATATAGAAAATTGAGCTACATTAACGTGGGCATTGGATTTATGTCATTCTGAACTCTAAATCAAAAGTTACAGATGATTTAGTGCGGACATGTCAAGTTGATGGGCAAGTTAAAATGATTATTCTAAATTGATCATTAGTGCTCCTTGAGTAAGGGATTATAAATGAATCATAATGCATGCCATCACGTAGTTTAGGATAGATTAGATTACTTTGAGGCTTTTCTTAGCTCTTTCAGTCCCTAATGTTATCACAATATGGAAAATTGAGGTAGCTGAACGTGAGCGTTGCATTCATGTCATTTTGAGCTCGAAAACAAAAGTAAAAGACTATTTAGTGCGAACATGTCAAGTTCATCATCTAATGAAAATGATCATTCTAAACTTATCATTGGTGGTCATTGAGTAAATGCTTATAAAAGAAGCATAATGCATGGCATCACGCAGTTTAGGATAGATTGGGTTAATTTAATGCTTTGCCAAGCTTTTTCAGTCTCAAATGTTGTCACAATATGGAAAATTGAGCTAGCTTAACGTGGGCGTTGGATTCGTGTCATTCTAGACTCTGAATCAAAAGTTAAATACGATTTAGTTCACACATGTCAATTTGATCGGCCAGTTAAAATGATTTTTCTAAACTGATCATTGGTGCTCATTCCGCAATGGATTACAAATGAAGCATAATGCATGGCATCACGCATTTGGGTTAGATTGGCTTACTTGAAGAATTTTTCGTAGCTATTTTGGTCCTAATTTTTGTCACACTATAGAAAACTGAGCAAGCTTAACGTGGGCGTTGAATTCATGTCATTCTGAACTCTAAATCAAAAGTTGCAGAGAATTTAGTGCAGATATGTCAAGTTGATCGGGGAATTAAAATGATTATTCTAAACTGATCATTGGTGTGGCTTGAGTAAAGGCTTATAAATGAAGCATAATGCATGGCATCACGCAGTTTAGGATAGATTGGATTACTTTGAGGCCTTGCCTAGGTCTTTCAGTCTCAAATGTTGCTACAATATGGAAAATTGATCTAGCTTAATATGGACATTGAATTCATGTCATTTTAAACTCCAAATCAAAAGTTAAAGACGATTTAGTGTGGACATGTCATCTAGTTAAAATGATCATTCTAAACTGATAATTGGTGCTCATTGAGCAAAGGTTTACAAATGAAGCATAATGCATGACATCACACAGTATGGGATAGATTGGATTACCTGGAGACTTTGTCATAGCTATTTTGGTCTTAAATTTTGTCAAAATATAGAAAATTGAAATAGCTTAATGTGGGCATTGGATTCGTGTCATTCTAAACTCTTGATCAAAAGTTAAAGACGATTTAGTGGAGACATGTAAAGTTGATAGGCCACTTAAATTGATCATTCTAAACTGATCATTGGTGCTCATTGAGCAAGGTTTACAAATGAAGCATAATGCATGGCATCACGCAGTTTGGGATAGATTGGCTCAGTTGGAGACTTTGTCGTAGCTATTTTGGTCTTAAATGTTTCCACTATATAGAAAATTGTCACGTTATTGAAACTTGAGCTAGCTTAACATGGGTGTTGGATTCGTGTAATTCGGGACTCTAAATCAAAAGCTATAGATGATTTAGTGTAGACATGTCAATTTGATTGGCCAGTTAAAAAGATTATTCTAAACTAATCATTTGTGCTACTTGAGTAAAGGCTTATAAATGAAGCATAAAGCATGGCATCAAGCAGTTTGGGATAGATTAGATTACTTGGAGGCTTTGTCAAAGCTATTTCGGTCTTAAATTTTGTCACAATGCAGAAAATTGAGCTAAATTAATGTGGGCATGGAATTTGTGTCATTCTGAACTCTTAATCAAAAGTTACGAACGATGATTGGCGTAAATTTTCTACCGCATGTACATTCCGATTTAGTATGTACATGTCAAGTTTATTGGCCAGTTAAAATGATCATTCTAAATTGATCATTTTTGCTCATTGAGCAACGGTTTACAAATGAAGCATAATGCATGGAATCACGCTGTTGGGGATAGATTGGATTTCTTGGAGACTATGTTGTAGCTATTTCGGTCTTAAATTTTGTTACAATATGGAAAATTTAGCTAGTTTAACGTGGGCGTTTGATTCGTGTCACTTTGAACATTAAATTAAATGTTAAGGAAAATTTAATGCGGACCTCTCAAGGTGATAATCCAGTTAAATTAATAATTCTAAAATGATCATTGGTGCTCATAAAGCGAATATTTGCAAATGAAACAGTGCATGTCATCACATAGTTTGGGATTTATTGGATTACTTGGAGGCTTTGTTGTAGCTATGTTAATCTTAAATTTTGTCATAATATAGAAAATGGAGTATAATACATTGCATCATGCAATTTGGGGTAGATTGGATTAGTTGAAGGCTTTGTCTTAGCTAGTCCAGTCTTAAATTTTATCACAATAAATAAAATTGAGCTAGCTTAACGTGGGCACTGGAGTTGTGCCATTCTGAACACTAAATCAAAAGTTAAAGACGATTTAGTGCGGACATCTCAAGTTGATAAACCAATTAAATTGATCATTCTAAACAGATCATTGGTGCTCATTGAGCAAAGGTTTACAAATGAAATATAATGCATTTCATCACATAATTTGGTATAGATTGGATTACTTGGTGGCGTTGTCAAAGCTATTTTGGTCTAATGTCATAATATAGAAAATTGAGCTTGCTGAACTTGGGTGTTGGATTCCAGTCATTCTTATCTCTGAAATAAAACTTAAAGATGATTTAGTGCATACATCTCAAGTTGACTGGTCAGTTAAATTGGTCTCTCTAAACTGATCATTGGTGCTCATTGAGCAATGGTTTACAAAATAAGCATAATGTAGGGCATCACACAGCTTGGGATGGATTGGATTAGTTAAAGGCTTTTTCATAGCTATTTCGGTCTTAACTTTTGTCACAATATATAAAATTGAGCTAGCTTAACAAGGGCGTCTTATTCGTGTCGCTTTGAACTCTGAATCAAAAGTTAACAACGATTTAGTTTCAACATGTATTGTTGATCGGCCAATTAAATTGATCATTCTTAACTGATCATTGATGCTCATTGAGAAAAGGTTTACAAATGAAGTATAATACATCGTATCACGCAGTTTGGGAAAGATTGGATTACTTGGAGGATTTGTTGTAGCTATTTCAGTCTTTAATTTTCTCAAAATATATAAAATTGAGCTAGTTTAACGTGGGCACTGGATTTGTGTCATTCTGAACAGTAAATCAAAAATTAAAGGCGAATTAGGGCAGACATCTCAAGTTGATCGCTCAGTTAAATTGATCATTATAAACTGATCATTGGTGCCAATTGAGCAAATGTTTACAAATGAAACATAATGCATTTCATCCCATAGCTTGGGATAGATTTGGTGGCGTATTCATAGCAATTTCGGTCTTAAATTTTGTCATAATGTGGAAAATTGAGCTAGCTTAACATGGGCATTTGTTTCGTGTTATTCAGAACTCTGAATCAAAAGTTAGATGATTCAGTGTAGACAGCTCAAGTTGATCTGCAAGTTAAATTGATCTTTATAAACTGATCATTGGTGCTCATTGAGCCATTGTTTACAAAATAAGAATAATGCATGGCATCACACAGTTCGGGATATATTAGACTAGTAAAAGGCTTTTTCATAGCCATTTTGGTCTTAACTTTTGCCACAATATAGAAAATTGAGTTAGCTAAATGTGGGCGTCAGATTAGTGTCATTCTGAACTCTAAATCGAAAGTTAAAGATGATTTAGTGTGAACATGTAGTGTTGATCAGCCAGTTAAATTGATTATTCTCAACTGATAACTGGTGCTCATTGAGCAATGGTTTTCAAATGAAGCATAAGGCATGGCATGACACAGCTTGGGATATATTGGATTACTTGAAGGATTTGTCTTAGCTATTTGAGTCTTAAATTTTGTCACAATAAATAAAATTAACGTGGGTGTTGGATTCGTGTCATTCTGAACTCTAAATCAAAAGTTAAAAACGATTTCGTGCAGACATCTCAAGATGATCGGCCATTTAAATTAATCATTCAAACTGATCATTTGTGATCATTGAGCAAAGGTTTACAAATGAAGCATAATGAATGGCATTATCAGTTTCGGATAGATTGGATTACTTGGAGGCTTTGTAGTAGCTATTTTGGTCTTAAATTTTGTCACAATATAGAAAATTGAGCTAGCTTAATTTGGACATTAGATTTGTGTCATTCTGAACTGTGAATCAAAAGTTAAAAACGATTTAGTGCGAATATGTCAAGGTGATCGGCTAGTTAAATTGATCATTCTAAACTGATCATTGGTGCTCATTGAGCAAATGTTTAAAAATGAAGCATAATGCATGGCATCACGCAGTTTGGGGTATATATTACTTGGAGGCTTTGTCATAGCTATTTATGTCTTAGAGTTTGTACCAATATATAAAATTGAGCTACCTTAACGTGGGTCTTGGATTCATGTCATTCTGAACACTAAAAGTTAAAGGCGATTTAGTGCAGACATCTCAAGTTGATCGGCAAGTTAAATTGATCGTTATAAACTAATTATTGGTGCTCACTGAGCAAAGGTTTACAAATGAAACATAATGCTTTTCATCACAAAGTTTGGGATAGATTGGATTTGGTGGCGTTTTCCTAGCTATTTCGGTCTTAAATTTTGTCACATTATAGAAAATTGAGCTACCTTATCGTAGGCTTTGGATTTGTTTCATTTTGAACTTTGAATCAAAAATTAAAAAAAAAAGATTGAGTATAGACATGTCAAGTTGATTGGCGAGAAATTAATCATTCTAAACTTATCTTTGGTGTTCATTGAGCTAAGGTTTACAAATGAAGAATCATGGAGTTTGGGATAGATTGAATTACTTGGAGGCTTTGTTACCTATTTTGATCCTAAATTTTGTCACAATATAGAAAATTGAGGTAGCCTAACGTGGCCATTGGATTCGTGTCATTCTGAACGCTTAATCAAAAGTTAAGCATGATTTAGTGCGGACATGTCAAATTGATCGGTCAGTTAAATTGATCATTCTAAACTGATCATTGGTGCTCAATGTGCAAAGGTTACAAATGAAGCATTATGCATGACATCACTTAGTTTGGGATCGATTGGATTACTTGGAGGCTTTCTGATAACGATTTCGTCCTTATATTTTGTCATAATATAGAAAATTGGGTTAGTTTAACGTGTGAGTGTGATTCGTGACATTCTGAACACTGAATCAAAATTGAAAGACGATTTAGCGTGGGCATCTCAAGTTGATGGGCCAGTTAAATTGATCACTAAACTAATCACTGATGGTCATTGAGCAAAGGTTTACAAATGAAACATAATGCATGGCATCACGTAGTTTGAGATAGATTGGATTACTTGGAAGCTTTTTCGTAGCTATTTCGATCTTAAATTTTGTCACAATATAGAAAATTGATCTAGCTTAATGTGTGCTTTGAATTTTTCTTAACCATATGTTTTTTTTAAGTTTTTTTTACAGCAAGTACAATTTTTGAAGATTGGTCATCCAGGACTCGATAGAGTTGCAGATATCAGTGGTGCAACATCTGCGGCTGGAAATGAGGAGAGCACTCAACTTAAAGAAAAATGGCGGCTATGGAGATAGCGATGACCAGGCTAAAATATTTTGTAGATTTTATGAAATCCAAATTTGGATTATCACTATGAATTTTTTCTTCCTTCTACTCCTCCTCTAATGTAATTTGTAGATTTTAGATTTTAAAACAATTAAAATTTAAATATTATCATATTTTTAATTAGAAATATTATCTTTAATTAATTTTTTTTAATTTTTATTAAATATTTATAAAATTTAATAATTTAAAAATTTATTTAAAAATATTTATTTAAAATTTTAAAAAACAATTAAATTTTTTTTCAAATGTTTGGTTAATTCCCACGGATGCCGTTATCGCTAATCCGTTAGGAGTTACTGACAGACGGAGTTCCATCAGGAATTGTATTCATCACGATGGTGTCGGAAAGTTCCTCACGGCTAAAAACCATAGGTAAATACCGACAGCTATACACCAACGGCTATGCATTGGTTGTTTCCGACGCCATGTATCATTGATATTAGGTATGTCATTCCCGACGGCACATTTCATCGGAAGTCATTTGTGGTGAACCGACAGACGACTTCCATCGCAAATACGTAGGTAATGTCCGACGGGTACAACCCATCGAATATCCGTCCGTTATTGCCAATGGGTAGTCTTCCTCGCAAACACGTCGGGACTTCTTGATTATTTCCTGAAAGAATATGGTTTCCAACAAAATAGTCTCGACGGATATATTTTGTTGGAAATCCATCGGGAAAAGCATTTCCATATGGATTGCTGACAAATATCGTCATCCAGAATTAGATGTTGTCTAGTAGTGATCTCGAATTGATCGGCCAATTAAATTGAATCTTGTAAACTAATCTTTGGTGCTCATTGAGCAAAGGTTTACAAATGAAACATAATGTCTGGCATTACGCAGTTTGGGATAGATTAGATTACTTGGTGGATTTGTCATACCTATTTTGATATTAAATTTTGTCATAATATATAAAATGGAGCTAGCTTAACGTGGCTGTTGGATTCGTGTCATTCTGAACTATGAATAAAAAGTTAAAGAGGATTTATTGTGGACATGTCAAATTGATCGGCCAATTAAATTGATCATTCTAAACTGATCATTGGTGCTCACTGTGCAAAGGTTTAGAAACGAAGCATAATGCATGGGATCACACAATTTGGGATAGATTGAATTACTTGGAAGATTTCTCATAGCTATTTCGGTCTTAAATTTTTTCACAATATTGAAAATTGAGTTAGCTTAACGTGTGTGTTGGATTCCTGTCATTTTGAACACTAATTCAAAAGTGAAAGACAATTTAGTGCAGACATCTCAAGTTGATCAACCAGTTAAATTGATCACTAAACTGAGGACTGGTGTTCATTGAGCAAATGTTTACAAATGAAGAAAATGCATGGCATCACGCAGTTTGGGACAGATTGGATTATTTGGAGGCTTTGTCGTTGCTATTTCAGTCTTAAATTTTGTCCAAATATAGAAAAATAAGCTATCTTAATGTGGGTGTTGGATTTGTGTCATTATTAACTCCGAATCAAAAGATAAAGAAGATTTAGTACAGACATGTCAAGTTGATCGGCTGGTTAAGTTGATTATTCTAAACTATTCATTGGAGCTCGTTGAGCAAAGGTTGACAAACGAAGCATAATACATGGCATCATGCAGTTTGGGGTATATTGGATTACTTGGAGGCTTTTTGGTTTCTAATTAGTCTTCAATTTTGTCACAATATAGAAAATTGAGCAAGCTTAAAGTGGGCGTTGGATTGGTGTCATTATGAACTGTGAATCCAAAGTTCAAGACGATTTTCTGCGGACATGTCAAGTTGATCGGCCTGTTAAATTGATCATTCTAAGCTGATCATTGGTGCTCATAAAGCAAATGTTTACGGATGAAGCATAATGCATGGCATCAGGCAGTTTGGTGTAGATTGGAGTGCTTGGAGGCTTTGTCAAAGCTATTTCGGTCACTGGATTCGTGTCATTCTAAATACTAAATAAAAAAAGTTAAAGACCATTTAGTGCCGACATTTCCAGTTGATCGGCTAGTTAAAATGATCATTCGATACTGATCAATGGTGCTCATTGAGCAAAGGTTTTCAAATGAATCATAATGCTTTTATCACATAGTTTAAGGTAGATTGGATTACTAGGTGCTTTTCTCGTACCTATTTCGATCTTAAATTTTGTCACAATATAGAATATTGAGCTAGCTTAACGTGGGCGTTGTGTTCATGTCATTATGAACTCTGAATCAAAAGTTAAAGACGATCTGATGTGAACATGTCAAATTGATCGGCCAGTTAAATTGATCACTCAAAACAGATCAATGGTGCTCATTGTGCAAAGGTTTACAAATGAAGCATAATGCATGACATCACGCAGTTCGAGATATATTGGATTACTTGAAGGCTTTCTCATAGCTATTTCAGTCTTAGATTTTATCACAATATAGAAAACTGAATTAGCTTAACGCGAGCGTTGGATTTCGTGTCATTATGAACACTAAATCAAAAGTGAAAGACGATTTAATGCGGACATCTCAACTTGATCAGCCTGTTAAATTGATCATTCTAAACTGATAACTATTTCTCATTGAACAAAGGTTTACAAATGAAGCATAATGCATGGCATCATGCAGTTTAGGATATATTGGATTACTTGGAGGCTTTGTCGTAGCTATTTCGGTTTTAAATTTTGTCACGATATAGAAAATTGAGATAGATTAACGTGGCTCAGGATTCGTGTCATTCTAAATACTAAATCAAAAGTTAAAGACGATTTAGTACAAACATGTTAAGTTGATCAGCTAGAAAATGATCATTCTAAACTTATCATAGGTGCAAATTGAGCAAAGGTTTGCAAATGAAGCATAATGCATGCCATCACACAATTTGAGATAGATTGGATTACTTGGAGGGTTTGTCGTAGCTATTTCGGTCTTAAATTTTGTCACAATATAGAAAAATGATAATGGGTGCTTATTGAGCAAAGATTTACAAATAAGCATAATGCATGGAATCATGCAGTTTGGGATAGATTGGATTACTTGAAGGCTTACTCATAGTTATTTTGGTCATAAATTTTGTCACAATATAGAAACTTGAGTTAGTTTAGCGTGGACGTTGGATTCGTGTAATTATGAAAACTAAATCCGAATTGAAAGACGATATAGTGGGGACATCTCAAGTTGATCGGCGAGTTAAATTGATCATTCTAAACTCATCACTGCTGCTCATTGTGCAAAGGTTTACAAATGAAGCATAATGCATGGCATCACACTTTTTGGGATAGATTGGATTACATGAAGGCCTTATCATAGCGATTTTGGTCGTAAAATTTTGTTACAATATAGAATATTGAGTTAGATTAACGTGGGCATTGGATTCGTGTCATTCTGAACACTAAATCAAAAGTGAAGGATGATTTGGACATCTCAATTTTATCGGCCAGTTCAATTAATCATTCTAAACTGATCAGTGGTGCTGATTTATCAAAGGTTTACAAATAAAACATAATGCATGGCATCACGCAGTTTGGGATAGATTGGATTACAATTACATGGCTTTTTGTAGCTAATTCGGTCCTAATTTTTGTCACAATATAGAAAATTGAGCTAGCTTTACATGGGTGTATGATTCGTGTCATTCTAAATTCTGTCGCAAAAGGTAAAGACAATTTAGTGCAACATTTCAAGTTGATCAGCTAGTAAAAATGATCATTCTAAACTCATAATGGGTGCTCATTGAGCAAAGGTTTACAAATGAAGCATAATGCATGGCATCACGCAGTTTGGGATAGATTGGATTACTTGGATGCTTTGTCGTAGCTATTTCGGTCTTAAATTTTGTCACCATATAGAAAATTGAGCTAGCTTAACGGCGGCGTTGGATTTATGTCATTTTGCGCTCAAAATCAAAGTTAAAGACGATTTAGTGTGGACATGTCAAGTTGATCAGCTTGTTAAAATGATCATTCTAAACTGATCATTGGTGCTCATTGACCTAGGGCTTACAAATGAAGCATAATGCATGGCATCACGTAGTTTGGGATAGATAGGATTACTTGGAGGGTTTTTCATAGCTATTTTAGTCTTAAATTTTTTCACAATATAGAAAATTTAGCTCGCTTAACGTGGGCGCTGAATTCCTCTCATTCTGAACACTAAATCAAAAGTTGAAGGCGATTTAGTGCCGACATCTCAAGTTGATCGGCTAGTTAAATTGATCATACTATACTGATCATTGGTGCTCATTGAGCAAAGGTTTACAAATGAAACATAATGCATTTCATCCATAGTTTGGGATAGATTGGATTACTTGGTGGCTTCGTCATAGCTATTTTGGCATTAAATTTTGTCCCAGTATTTAACAATGAGCTACCTTAACGTAGGTCTTGGATTCGTGTCATTCCGAACACTAAATCAAAAGTTAAAGGCGACTTAATACATACATTTCAAGTTGATCGGCCAGTTAAATTGATCGTTCTATGCAGATCAATGGTGCTCATTGAGCAAAGGTTTACAAATTAAGCATAATGCATGGCATTACGCCTTTTGGGATAGGCTAGATTACTTGGAGGCTTTGTAGTAGCTATTTCGATATAAAATTTTGTCACAATATAGAAAATCGACCTAGCTTAACATGGGCATTGGATACGTGTCATTCTGAACTCTGAATCAAAAATTAAAGACGACTTCGTACGGACAGGTCAAATTGATCGGCCAGTTAAATTGATCATTCTAAACTAATCACTAGTGCTCATTGTGAAGAGGTTTACCAATGACGCATAATGCATGGCATGACGCAGTTTGGGTTAGATTGGATTTCTTGGAGGCATTCTTATAGCTATTTCGGTCTTAAAAATTGTCACAATATAGAAAATTGAGCTAGCTTTACGTGAGCATTGGATTCATGTCATTATGAATACTGACTCAAAAGTTCAAGATAATCTAGTGCGGACATGACAAGTTCATCAGCTAGTAAAAATGACAATTCTAAACTGATCATGGGTGCTCATTTTGCAAAGGTTTACAAATCAAGCATAATGCATGGCATCACGCACTTTGGGATAGATTGGATTACTTGGAGGCTTTGTCATAGCTATTTCGGTCTTAAATTTTTCACAAAGTTGAAAATTGAGCTAGCTTAATGTAGGCATTGGATCCATGTCATTTTGCGCTCAAAATCAAAAATTAAAGACGATTTAGTGTGGACAGGTCAGGTTTATCAGTTAGTTAAAATTATCATTTTAAACTGATCATCGGTGCTCATTGACCAAAGGCTTACAGATGAAGCATAATGCATGGTATCACGTAGTTTGGGATAGATTGGATTACTTGGAGGCTTTGTTGTAGCAATTTCGGTCTTAAATTTTGTTACAATATAGAAAAATGAGTTAGCTTAACTTAGCCGTTGGATTCTTGTCATTCTTAACTCTGAATCAAAAGTTAAAGACAATTTAGTGCGGACATATCAAGTTGATCGGCCAGTTAAATTGATTATTCTAAACTGATCATTGGTGCTCATTGAGCAAAGGTTTACAAATGAAGCATAATGCATGGCATCACGTAGTTTGGAATAGATTGGATTACTTTGAGGCTTTTTTGTAGCTATTTCGGTATTACATTTTGTCATAATATAGAAAATTGAGCTAGGTTTATATGGGGGTTGGATTCGTGTCATTCTGACTTCTTACCCAAAAGTTAAAGACAATTTAGCGAGGACATGTACAGTTGATTAGCTAGTACAAATGATCATTCTAAACTGATCATGGTTTCTCATTGGGCAAAGGTTTACAAATGAAGCATAATGCATAGCATGATGAAGTTTGGAATAGATTGGATTACTTGGAGGCTTTGTTGTAGCTATTTCGGTCTTAAATTTTGTCACAATATATAAAATTGAGCTAACTTAACAAGGGCGTTGGATTAATGTCACTTTGCGCTCAATTACAAAAGTTAAAGATGATTAGTGTAGACATGTAAAATTGATCAGCTAGTTAAAATGATCATTCTAAACTGATGATTGGTGCTCATTGACCAAAGGCTTACAAATGAAACATAATGCATGTCATCGCACAGTTAGGAATAGATTGGATTACTTGGAGACTATGTCGTACCTATTTCAGTTTTAAATTTTGTCACAATATAGAAAATTCAGCTACCTTAACAAGGGCATTAGATTAGTGTCTTTCTATACACTAAATCAAAAGTTAAAGACAATTTAGTGTGAACATATCAAGTTGATCGGCCAGTTAAATTCATCATTCTAAACTGATCATTGGTGCTCATTGAGCAAAGGTTTACAAATGAAGCATAATGCATGGCACCACGTAGTTTTGAATAGATTGGATTACTTGGAGACTTTGTTGTAGCTATTTCGGTATTAAATTTTGCCATAATATAAAAAATTGAGCTCGGTTTACATGGACGTTGGATTCGTGTCATTCTGAATTCTTACTCAAACTTTAAAGACAATTTAGTGCGGACATGTACAGTTGATCAGCTAGTAAAAATGATCTTTCTAAACTGATCATGGCATCATGCAGTTTGGAATAGATTGGATTATTTGGAGGCTTTTTCGTAGCTATTTCGGTCTTAAATTTTGTCACAATACATAAAATTGAGATAACTTAAGGTGGGCGTTGGATTAATGTCACTTTGTGCTCAATTACAAAAGTTAAAGATGATTAGTGTGGACATGTCAAATTGATCAGCTAGTTAAAATGATCATTCTAAACTGATCAAAACTTAAAGAGGATTTAGTGTGGACATGTCAAATTGATCGGTAAGTTAAATTGATCATTCTAAACTGATCACTGGTGCCCATTAAGCAAATGTTTACAAATGGAGCATAATGCATGACATCACTCAGTTTGGCATAGATTGTATTACTTGGAGTATTTGTCCTAGCTCTTTCTGTCTGAAATTTTGTCACAACATAGAAAATTGGGCTTCCTTAACGTGGGCGTTTGATTCGTGTGATTCAGAACACTGAATCGAAAGTTAAGGACGATTTAGTGCGTACATGTCAAGTTGATCGGCCAGTTAAATTGATAATTCTAAAGTGATCATTGGTGCTCGTTGAGTAAAGGGTTATAAATGAAGCATAATGCATGGCCTCACACAGTTTATGATGGATTGGATTACTTTGAGGCTTTGTATAGCTCTTTCAATCTCAAATGTTGTCACAATATGTAAAATTGAGCTAGCTTAACCTGGGTGTTGAATTGATCATTCCAAACTGATCATTGGTGCTCATTGAGCAAAGGTTTACAAATGAAGCATAATGCATGGCATCCATAGTTTTGGATAGATTGGATTACTTAAAAGCTTTTTCGTTACTAATTCGGTCTTAAATTTTGTCACAATATATAAAATTGAGCTAGCTTAACGTGGGCATTGGATTTGTGTCATTATGAACTCTGAATAAAAAGTTAAACAGGATTTAGTACGGACATGTCAAACTGATCGGCCAGTTAAATAGATCATTCTAAACTGATCGCTGTTGCTAATTGACCAAAGGTTAACAAATGAAACATAATGCATGGCATAACGCAGTTTATGATAGATTGGATTACTTGGAGGCTTTGTTGTAGCTACTTTCGTCTTAAATTTTGTCACAATATTGAAAATTGAGCTAGCTTAATGTGGACATTGGATTCGTGCCATTCTGAACACTATATCAAAAGTTAAAGACGATTTAGTGCGAACATGTCAAGTCTATTGGCCGGTAAAATTGATCATTCTACACTAATCATTGGTGCTAATTGAGCAAAAACTTAAAATTATGCATGGCATAAGGTAGTTGGGGATAGATTTGAATACTTAGAGGCTTTGTCGTAGCTATTTCAGTCTCAAATTTTGTCGCAACATAGAAAATTGAACTAGCTACCTTAACGTGGGCATTGGTTTCGTGTCATTCTGAATTTTGAATCAAAAGTTGAAAACGATTTAGTGCGGACATGTCAAGTTGATAGACCAGTTAAATTGATCATTCTAAACTTATCATTGGTGCTCATTAGGCAAAGGTTTACAAATGAAGCATAATGCATGCCATCACGCAGTTTGGGATAGATTGGATTACTTGGTGGCTTTGTCGTAGGTATTTTGCTATCTTAAATTTTGTCACAATATAGAAAATTGAGCTAGCTTAACATGGGCATTGGATTCATGTCATTCTGAATTCTGAATCAAAAGTTAAAGAAGATTTAATGCGGACATGTCAAACTGAGCGGCGAATTAAATAGATCGTTCTTAACTGATCACTGTTTCGCATTGACCAAAATGTTTACAAATGAAGCATAATGCATGGCATCACGCAATCTGGGATAGATTGGATTACTTGGAGAATTTGTTTTAGCTATTTGGGTCTTAAAATTTATCAAAATATAGAAAATTGAGCTAGCTTAAGCAGGGCGTAGGATTCATGTCATTCTTAACAGTAAATCAAAAGTTAAAGACGATTTAGTGCGACTATGTCAAGTTGATTGGCTAGTAAAAATGATCATTCTAAACTAGTGATTGGTGCTCATTGAGCAAAGGTTTACAAATGAAGCATAATGCATGACATTATGCAGTTTGGGATAGATTGGATTATTTGGAGGCATTTTCGTAGCTATTTCGGTCTTAAATTTTGTCAAAATATAGAAAATTTTGTTAGGTTAACGTGAGCGTTGAATTCGTGTCATTCTAAACTCAGAATCAAAAGTTAAAGAGGATTTAGTGTGGACATGTCAAAATAATCGGTCAGCTAAATTGATCATTTTAAACTGATCAGTATTGCTCATTAAGCAAATGTTTACAAATGGAGCATAATGCATGACATCACGCAGTTTGGGATATATTGCATTTTTTGGAGGCTTTGTCCTAGGTCTTTCGGTCTGAAATTTTGTCACAACATAGAAAATTGTGCTTCCTTAATGTGGGCGTTTGATTCGTGTCATTCTGAACACTAAATCAAAAGTTAAGAACGATTGAGTGCGGACATGTCAAGTTGATCGGCCAGTTAAATTGATCATTCCAAAGTGATCATTGGTGCTCGTTAAGTAAAGGCTTATAAATGAAGAAAAATGCATGGCCTCACAGAGTTTATGATGGATTGGATTACTTTGAGGCATTGTATAGATCTTTCAATCTCAAATGTTGTCACAATATGGAAAATTGAGCTTGCTTAACCTGGGTGTTGAATTGATCATTCCAAACTGATCATTGGTGCTCATTGAACAAAGGTTTACAAATGAAGCATAATGCATGGCATCACGTAGTTTAGGATAGATTGGATTACTTGGAGGCTTTGTCATAGCTATTTTGGTCTTAAATTTTGTTACAATATTGAAAATTTAGCTAGCTTAATGTGCGCATTGGATTCGTGCATTCGGAACACTAAATCAAAAGTTAAAGACAATTTAGTGCGAACATGTCAAGTCTATCGGCCTGTAAAATTGATCATTCTACACTTATCATTGGTGCTCATTGAGCAAAAGCTTACGAATGAAACATTATGCATGGAATCAGGTAGTTGGGGATAGATTTGATTACTTAGAGGCCTTGTCGTAGCTATTTCGGTTTTAAATTTTATTGTAATATAGAAAATTGAGCTACCTTAACATGGGCGTTGGATTCGTGTCATTCTGAACTTTGAATGAAAAGTTAAAAACAATTTAGTGTGGACATGTCAAACTGCTCGGCCAGTTAAATTGATTATCCAAACTGATCACTGGTGCTCATTGGGCAAAGGTTTACAAATGAAGCATAATGCATGGCATGACGCAGTTTCGGTTAGATTGGATTACTTAGAGGTTTTGTCGTAGTTATTTCGGTCATAAATTTTATCACAATATAGAGAATTTAGGTAGCTTTATGTGGACACGTTGGATTAGTGTCATTTTGAACTCTGAATCAAAAGTTAAATACGGTTTAGTGTAGACATGTAAAAATGATAGGCCAGTTAAATAGACAACATTTTAAACTGATCATTGTTGGTAATTAAGCAAAGGTTAACAAATGAAGCATAATGCATGGCATCCCACAATTTGGGATAGATTGGATTACTTGGAGGCTTTGTCGTAGCTATTTTGATCTTAAATTATGTCACAATATAGAAAATTGAGCTAGCTTAACGTGGACGTTGAATTTGTGTCATTCTAAACTCTGAATCAAAAGTTTACGACGATTTAGTGCGGACATGTCAAACTGCTTGACCAGTTAAATTGATCATTCCAAACTGATCGCTGGTGCTCATTAAGCAAACATTTACAAATGAAGAATAATGCATTACACCACGCAGGTTGGGATATATTGGATTACTTGGAGGGTTTGTCGTAGCTATATCGGTATTAAATTTGGTCACAACAGAGAAAATGAAGCTAACTTAACGTGGGCGTTGTATTCAGGTCATTCTGAACTCTGAATCAAAAGTGAAAGAGGATTTAGTGCGGATATGTCAAACTGATCGGCTAGTTAAATAGATCATTCTAAACTGATCACTGTTGCTCATTGAGCATAGGTTTACAAATGAAGAATAATGCATGGAATGAAGCAGTTTGGGATAGATTGGATTAATTGGTGGCTTCGTCGTAGCTATTTTGGTCTTAAATTTTGGTACAATATAGAAAATTTAGCAAGCTTAACATGGGCGTTGAATTCATGTCATTCTGAGCATTAAATAAAAAGTTATGGACGATTTAGTGCGAACATGTCATGTTCATCGGCCAGGGAAATTATTCATTCTGAATTGATCATTGGTGCTCATTGAGAAAAGGTTTAGAGATGAAACATAATGCATGGTATCACTTAGTTTCGGATAGATTGGATTACGTAGAGGCTTTGTCGTAGGTATTTTCAGTCTTAAATTTTGTCATAATATAGAAAATTCAGTTTGCTTAACATGGGCGTTGGATTTGTGTCATTATGAACTCTAAATAAAAGGTTAAAGACGATTTAGTGCGTACATGTCAAACGGATCCGCTAGTTAAATAGATCATTCTGAACTGACCACTCTTGCTAATTAAGCAAAAGTTTACAAATGAATCATAATGCATGACATCACCGAGTTTGGGATAGATTGGATTATTTTGAGGCTTTCTCGTTGCTATTTTGGTCTTAAATTTTGTCACAGTATAAAGTCAAAAGTTAAAGACTATTTAGTGTGAACATGTCAAGTCTATCGGCATTTTAAATTGATCATTCTACACTGATCATTGGTGCTCATTGAGCAAAAGTATACAGATGAAACACAATGCATCACATCACGTAGTTTGGGATAGATTGGATTACTTAGAGGCTTTGTCGTAGGTATATGGTTTTCAATTTTGTCACAATATAGAAAATTGAGCTAGCTTAACATGGGTGCTGGATTAATGTCATTCTTAACTCTGAATCAAAAGTTAAAGACAATTTAGTGCGGACATGTCAAACTGATCGGCTAGTTACATAGATCATTTTAAACTGATTGGCCAGTTAAATAGGTCATTCTAAACTGATCAATATTGCTAATTGACCAAAGGTTTACAAATGAAGTATAATGCATGGCATGACGCAGTTTGGGATAGATTTGATTACTTGGAGGATTTGTCGTAGCTATTTTGGCCTTAAATTTTGTCACAATATAGAAAATTGAGCTACATTAACGTGGGCATTGGATTCGTATCATTTTGAACACTAAATCAAAAGTTAAAGATGATTTATTGCGAACATGCAAGTCTATTGGCCAGTTAAATTAATCATTATGTACTGATCATTGGTGCTCATTGAGCAAAAGCTTACAAATGAAACATAATGCATGGCATCACGTAGTTTAGGACATATTGGATTACTGAGAGGCTTTTTCGTACCTATTTTGGTCTTAATTTTTGTCGCAATATAGAAACTTGCGCTAGCTTAACGTGTATGTTGGATTCGTGTCATTCGGAACTTTGAATCAAAAGTTAAAAACAATATAGTGCGTACATGTCAAACTGCTTGACCAGTTAAATTGATCATCAAAACTGATCACTGGTGCTCATTGAGCAATGGATTACAAATGAAGCATAATGCATGGTATGACCCAGTTTGGGATATATTGGATTACTTGGAGGCTTTGTCGTAGCTATTTCGGTCTTAAATTTTGTCACAACATAGAAAATTGTTCTAGCTTAACATGGGCATTTGATTCGTGTCATCCTGAACATTAAATAAAAAGTTAAACAGGATTTAGTGCGAACATGTCATGTTGAAAGGCCATTGAAATTAATCATTCTGAACTAATCATTGGATCTTATTGAGCAAATGTTTAAAAATGAAACATAATGCATTGCATCACTTAGGTTGGGATAGATTGGATTAATTAGAGGTTTTGTCGTAGCTATTTCGGTCTTAAATTTTGTAACAATATAGAAAATTGAGCTAGTTTAATGTGGACTTTGGATTCGTATCATTCGAAACTTTGAATCAAAAGTTAAAAATGTTTTAGTGCGGACATGTATAGCTGATCGGCCAGTTAAATAGATCATTCTAAACTGATCACTGTTGCTAATTAAGCAAAGGTTTACAAGTGAAGAAAAATGCATGGCGTCACGCAGTTTTGGATAGATTGGATTACTTGGAAGCTTTGTCATATCTATTTCTGTCTTAAATTTTATCACAACATAGAAAATTTAGCTAGCTTAATGTGGACTTTGGATTTGTGTCATTTTGAACACCAAATCAAAAATTAAAGACTATTTAGTGCAGACATGTCAAGTTGATCGACCAGTTAAATTCATCATTTTAAACTTATTATTGTTCTCATTGAGCAAAGGTTTACAAATAAAGAATAATACATGGCATCACGCAGATTGGAATAGATTGGATTACTTAGAGGCATTTTCGTAGCTATTTCGGTCCTAAATTTAGAGGCTTTTTCGTAGCTATTCGTGTCATTCTGAAAATCAAATGTTAAAACAATTTAGTGCAGACATCTCAAACTTCTTGGCCAGTTAAATTGATCATTCCAAACTGATCATTGGTGCTCACTGAGAAATTGTTTACAAATGAAGCATAACGCATGCCATCACGCAGCTTTGGATAGATTGGCTAACTTTGAGACTTTGTCGTAGCTATTTCGCTCTTAAATTTTGTC
>JAENJI010001915.1:0-25000 GCA_018901935.1 Pugionium cornutum | reverse complement strand
TTTTAAAAAATAAATTAATCAAATATAATATAAAAATTTTAAACATAAATTTATTTCAATATATATATATATATATATATTAAATTAGAATCGAGTTTAGATCAAAAAATTATATATCACTACAAAAAATTATATGACAAAAAATTATTATCTCCTATACATTAAAATAGAAATAAATTCTGAAAAAAAATTTGCATGTCATTACAATAAGATAGCATAATTAAAAAAAATTATGGCATTATGTTTACTCAAATGTGATATGGTAAATTTAGACATAAATTTATTACCAAAATTAAAGTAAATCATATATATTGTTAGCTTAGAAAAAAATATTTAACATCATGTATGTTTTTAAATTTATGGTTTTATTTAGATTTTATGTATTTGTAGTTTTTAAGTAATTAATTTTGTTTGATAAATTAAAATGAATATTTTGTTTTTTTTTCAATCATTTTTATTATTTTTACATGTCTATTGGTTTTTCATATTTTAATAAATATCTAATTATATAATTGGTAATTTAATAAATTTATATTTAAAAATGAAATTTAATTTGACAAAAAATGTAAGCATATTACAATTGAAAAACATAATTTTACTAGTTTTAAATACATAAAACATAAACAAAATTTATTTTATATAATAAATATAATATATATATATATCATTTTTAATCAAAGATAATAATGATCCAAATTTATAATATGTCATTGCATGGATAAATTATGTAATTAATAATTAAAATTTAACGCATCGTTTATCGCAAAATTTTTTACTAAGTTTTAAGTTTTTAATGATTTTTAAGTTATTTAAAATTATATATATACATGTGTAAATAGATATAACGATAATTAAAGAAATTGTTAATTATATAATGTCAGAAATAAATATACGTGTTAATACCTATAGTAATAAAATGTATTAAAAATCTAATAAAATATTTGATTCAAAAATTAAAATAATATAAATCGTTTAAAAATGTGTGTTACTAAAAAACTTATAATTTGTAAAACGTTAAAGCCAAATAAACATACTCTTAAAATTTAAAATTTTATAATATACTATCAAATTATATTTAAATAATAAAATATACGTATTATTTAAATATGTTTTATTACTAAGACATAAAACACCAAATAAAATATATTTACTATAATAGTGTCAATGAGAAGTAAAATGGTTGCTCCATTGTTTTGGTTTATTTACCATAAAACAATAATAAAACAACATTATTTGAAATAAGAAATATAACAACAATAATATCACTACTATATCATATATGTCATTTAAAATTAAAAATATATTTATATGATAATCTCATTCAAATAAGAAAAAGTTAATTTTAAAAATTGTCCCATTTATAACATCCCCTAGTACATTATTATTAATTTAAATAGCAGTGACATGAGTTTATAGCTTTTTTGTTAAATGATTTTCAATTATTTTTTTTATTATTTGGGGTACAACGGACTCGTCTAATAAGTTAATATTTTTATATAAAAATTTAATATTATCATTAGAGGAGAGGTGAAATCGAATTAGACTTTTGAGATTAATATGGAGTTAGTACAACCATTGTACTATTTACTCTTATCAAATGATTTTTAATTTAAAGACATGATTTTATAGTTAAAGAGATTTTTAATAAAGATAAGAGTAATCAATGTGGTGAAAATGACTCGTTTCTCAATTACTATATAAGATCGGTTGAGGAAAACCAAAATCGGTTGCTATTTCAAAAGGCATTTGAAAACCTGTAAACAAATTTACTCCACTCGTTTAACTTTAGTTGGCAGAATTTTGATTTGATTCATTCGATTGGATTATTTATCTAAGGTGCAGTTTGCTACTCTCTTAATGACGGCAGGCATAAGATGCCGTTAAAAAAAATGCGACACCGTCAAAAACAACTCTTAACGAGGCCTCGAAATATTGTTAACGGAGTTACACAGCTCCTTTGCAAACTAGCTCTCTCCTTATATGTGTGTGTATATATACACTCTCTCATCACCTCTCTCTCTCTCTCTCTCTCTCTCCCTCTCTCTCTCTCTCTCCCTCTCTCTCTCTCTCCCTCTCTTCGCCCATTTATACCACAGAGGAGAAAGAAAGCTTCAACAATACCCAACAATGGTGATCTCTAGAACATTGTTCTCCATCATAGCAACACTGATCACAATTCTGTTACTCTTTGTTCATGTACATGCGTAAGTTCAGAGACTTAAATTTCGATGTGATCTTATATTTATGCTGTGTATCATTCAAACAGAGAGATAAGAGATTCTTAAGTTTCTGTTTCTACAATGTAGGGTTCAAGAAACAGAGAAATTGAAACCTGAGAGCTTAAAGAATACATCAATGGCGGATTAGTGAGTTATCACTTTAGCTTTTTGTGTAAATTTGATCTTCAATCAGCCGTTTAGATTGGATCTATGATATTAAACGATGTGATTTTGCATGCTCAGTGAATGGCATGAACACGCTGTTAAAAACCCAGATGAAATAGCAGCAATGGTCGATATGTGAGTCTCTCTCTCTCTCTCTCTCACTATATAATAAATATACACTTAAAAAAATGAAATTTACTTTATCAGATATGTTTCGTATTAGTAACGTTTTCAAATAACGTTTTCAGATAATCAAACGTGGTGATGCTTTAACTTGAATAAACCTATGTGGACCAATATATATATTTATAATTTCCTCTAACTACTAGTTAGTTAATACTGTAAGAACATTTTTATAGGAACAAAAAATAGAAAATATCAAATATATCATATATATATATGCTTAGATTTTCATCATTCGTGTTTTGAGGAAAATAAAAAAAATAAAAAAGTGAAACACTTCTGACAGAAAAACAGCAATTTTATTGAATGAAGCCAAACACTGTGATTCCCATTTAAATCTCACTATTTCCTTCAGATCCACCGACGCTATTGTATTAATATTTACATACATTAATATAGCTAGGAATATGCATGATGTTTTTTTTTTCTTATAAAGTTACTATATAAAATTGTAACAACTTTGACATAAATTAGAAAAATAACAATAGTTAGAACATAATGAAAGAGAGAGAAAAAAACTGACTGTACTATATACTCTACAGGTATTAAAAAATAACAAAATTATTATTAATACATTAAAACTAGTTTTTTGTGTTTATGATTATTTTACAAAAATTTCTTTTCCTAAAGTCTTTTGCTATTAAATCATCCATAATCTAACATAAAAATGGTAATTCTCAAAATATCATACTGTAAAATAACAGTTTTTAATTATTTTTAGTAGTTTGTAATATTTAAAAAAAAAAATTTAATGATATTATAAGAAAAATAAAACTACTATCGTATTTTTGGAATAATTTTTTATGATATTTCAAAAATAATTTTCTATCAAAAACAATATCATTCAATTTATTGATCTTTTTGGTTTTCTACAAAATTTGTTTGTATTTTCTTTCAACTGATAAAGTTAGTGGCAAATTATAACGTACAATTAAAATATAAAAGTGATATAGAAATCTGAATCTGGTAGCATAGGTTCTGCATTTAATCACGGAACTATAGAAAAACACGTCGTCAAAGTTTCCGTATGGGATCGTATCTCGTGAAATTTATAATTCCACATTAAATAACCCACGTGGTCCCACCTCATCTAATTTTATTCATTATTGCTTCATTCTCTTTGTGTCTTCTTTCTACTCTCTTACTGAAAGCCTGTCTTCTTCTGCGACTGAATGTGGGCTCTTAATTTTGTTAGACTCCAATTTTATGAAGCTCAATCATTCTAAATATTAAAATAATGAGCAATTCTTTAAAATTATTTTTAATTTTTATAAACAAATAATATTATTAATTTAGATTTTCTAATAATAATAAAAATATAATATTAAAATATATTAAAATATATTATTAATAAAAAAATTTAAATTTTAAATTGAAAAAATCAAATATAATGTTATAAGATTATTTATAATTTATTTACAATAAATAATTATTTTTATATAATAATTTATGTTATTTTGTAAATTTAATTTTAATATGTTATATTTAAAATAAAACTTTAAAATATTTATTTTAGAGTATTAATGTTGCAGGAGAATTGACCAAATATATACCATGTTCGAAAGTATCAGTCTGCTAGTTGAGATAGACCTCACTTAACCAAAAAATCGAAGCGAGATTTAGTTTTTGACCTATCTTTTGTTTTATATATATATATATATATATATATATATATATATATATGAGAATTTATAATTATTTATAAATACAATATAATTTTATGTTTAAGATTTTATAAAATATATTAAAACTAATTTTAAATCTAATATATTATGATTTTCATTTACATTATCAATAAAATAAATTAAATTTTAATTTTTCTAAAAATATTTAAAAAATAAACTAATAAAATTAGGTGACCATTTAGGTGATTAAATGCCCTTTTGGACAAGTTATGCGGACAAAATTAATCATCCGATTCGTTTATCGGATTTATTTGATCGATTTAAACAAAATTATCATGATTAGATGGTACTACCAATTTATATATATCACTTTAAAATTTGGTCCTAAATTTTTTCTCTACTCCCGCCCCCAATCTTATAAACTCTTAACTAACTCTGATGAGGGGCCAAGGCCATATGTGAGTCTGTTGTCAAGAAGATTTGCAATTTGTGCACGGTGAAGCTGTAGGCATCACTTGTTTTTATTTATTTCAATGTCTAGCCTGGGATCGCGGTTTAGTTTCCGTGGTCAGGTCGTGTACGAACGTTATTTTTAGCGAGAAAGGAAGCGTCTGGGCACCCCGCAGTTCCGACTCTGTCTTACTTTCCTTCACCTGTTGCTATCACTCCTGCGTAGTTACGTTTGGTTACTCTGGTTTCGGCCTTTTGGATTAGATTGTCATTTAACTCGCCAATCTATCAAAGCTCTCTAAATTCTTGTACTTAGCTATTGCTTAATAATTTTTGATAATTTTGTTACCTTGTCCAAAATTAAAACTGTTATAACATTTAACCCCAAAAAATGATATCTTAAGGGTAAACTCTTTTGTTCTCGTTTTATAGTTCGATTAAATTTCCTTCATGAGACGTGCAGGAGCATACGGAACAGTACACAGCGGAGGAGGCTAGGGTTCTTCTCTTGCGCCACTGGAAATCCAATCGACGATTGTTGGCGATGCGATCGAAAATGGCACCGCCGAAGAAAGCGACTAGCGAATTGCGCAATTGGATTCGGACGAAATGCCGTCGGAGGCCGTGACGGACGTTTCTATATCGTCACCGATCCATCGGATCACGATCCGGTTAATCCCAAACCCGGAACGCTCCGATATGCAGTGATTCAAGATCGTCCGCTCTGGATAGTCTTTAAGCGAGACATGGTCATCACTTTAAACCAAGAGCTAATCATGAACAGCTTCAAAACGATCGATGGTCGAGGCGTGAACGTACATATTGCCGGTGGAGCCTGTATCACGATTCAGTACGTGACGAACATCATCATTCACGGGATTAACATTCACGACTGTAAACGGACGGGTAATGCAATGGTTAGGAGCTCACAGACGCATTACGGTTGGAGAACAATGGCAGATGGCGACGGGATCTCCATTTTCGGATCAAGTCATATTTGGATCGATCATAATTCACTATCTAGCTGTGCTGATGGACTTATCGACGCAATTATGGGATCTACCGCTATTACCATTTCAAATAACTATCTCACTCACCACAACGAGGTTAGATTTCTTCTTTTGATTCAAATTTTTACCAAACTATATCAAAATTCCTTCTTTGATTCTAGTCCTTTTGATCATGATGAAGTCTCCAAAGATGCAAAAAATCCATAAATGCCGATCAAGAAAGTTATTGTTGCAACAATGTTATATAAATATATATATATTCTTGGCGTTACCTTCAAAAGCTGATGAAAGATGATCATGCAGGCTATTTTGTTGGGGCATACTGATTCTTACACAAGAGACAAAATGATGCAAGTGACCATTGCATACAACCATTTTGGGGAGGGTCTGATACAGAGAATGCCAAGGTGCTTCATCTAAGTTTCCTCTTATGATCAAATGTGGTATATTAGTTTTCCTTTGAGAACCAGTTTATGTAGAATGTTTAGAGTTTAGAATGTTTTGTTATGTGTTATTTCAGGTGCAGGCATGGGTATTTCCATGTGGTGAACAACGATTACACTCACTGGGTAATGTATGCAATTGGGGGAAGTGCTAATCCTACCATAAACAGTCAAGGAAATCGGTTTCTTGCCCCAGGAAATCGTTTTGCTAAAGAGGTATTTGATAACACGACTTACATCGGTTTCTTGTAAACTCGAAACTACTCAACGCAGCATCAAAGCCAGAAAACATCATTAATAATAATAACTAGATTTAGACTAAGAAAAAAATATATTAGTATATTATAATTACTTAATTATTTAATAAATATAAATTAGATATTTAAATAAATTTTTTTAAAATATTTTAAATATAACAAATAATACGTAAATATGTTAAAATTCATATAATAATTACCTATTTATACATAATTTAATTTATTTTGTTATCATCTATTTAAATATTTTTATATATAGTATATATTAATTATATATATATTACTATGTCATTGAATTCAAAAAATTTCTATAGTTTAAATAAATTATATATGTCATTGATCTCATAGTAAAGTATACTAATTTTTTAACAAAGTTAATAGCAGTAAAATATATTATATTTATTGTAATAACTCAAATTTATTTTATATATTTATTTGGAATTATTTATAAATTATTGTATATATAAATTAGAAAAATAAAAATAATATTTTTTACTAATTTAATAATATTTTTGGTTAGTTTAATGAAATATATTGATTTTTAATCAAATTAATAGCAATGACATATATTGTAATGATTTTAGTAATTTAAAATTATTTATATATTTATTTTAAATTTATTGTAGTGATGATACGTTAACATAATATTTTTGTTCAAAACACGTTAACATAAAGATATTTTCTTAAAATATTTATTAAATAATATATTCTCTATGAAACAATTAAATATAATGATTGATTTGAATGTATTTTTCCGGTAGGTGACGAAGAGGGTAGATGCAGGGAAAGGAGAATGGAACAATTGGAACTGGAGGTCGCAAGGAGACCTAATGCTCAATGGCGCCTACTTCACTTCATCTGGAGCTGGATCTTCAGCAAGTTACGCCAGAGCTTCGAGTTTGGCTGCTAAATCATCTTCCCTTGTAGATATGCTTACTTACAGCTCAGGTGCCTTGAAATGCAGGATTGGTATGCGTTGTTAATTGTTTTGATATCCTCGAAACCAAAACCGAACACGCATATAAAAGATATGAAATTGGAAAAGAAAGAAGAAAAAAAAACTCATTTTTCTTCGTTCCCATGTTTTGACTCCAAGTTATAGTATAGTGCATTGCTCTCCTACACATTTCTACAATATATTCTTCTATAAATAGATTACTTAAGATCGAAAATTACTATGTTTATATGCTTTCATTCTATTTTGACTTCTAGGAATAAATCAAATACATATATAATGGTTTTGTTATGAAACATAAAAATGAACAGGCTCTCCGTATTACAAAGATAGTGTCTGAAAATGGAGTTTCGGCTTCACTTATTGTTCTATTAGGGCTGTACAAAGCCGATCAATTCCTCAGTCGAAAAGTTTCTCTCTTTCATTTTCTGTAAAGTTGCACAACCTGAACTCCTGAATTATTTTTCTCAAAATTCTTGGATTAGCTGTGTGGAGATCTTTGTTTACTGAATATTGATTTTCAATAATTAAGTTTTATTAAAATAATTTCGATTGTATCAAATGTATCAGAATTGTGTCAATCCTCGGACGCAAAAATAACGGAGACTCGTGCCCAGAAACAGATCAAAGAGATTTCAGTTTGAATTTGGTAAGAAATAGTGGCATCCCTCAAACCGCAAATGCTAGATCTTACGCAAGCTTTGTGAAGTACAATCGCTTCTCAAAACGCAAAACTAGAAAAAAACACTGGTAGAATTGTTTGAAGTCATCTGGCTCCTTTCAGTCAGCGCAGCGGGAAGAGTAGATTGACGCTCCTCAAGCAGGGAATCTACACCGATCATTCCAGCTGAGGGTACAGAGCTCATTATAAGAAAATCGATCCCAACTTATGGGAGGAAATGGGCAGCCGATTATAAGAAAAGAGACCGAATCCAGACCGGCATTATTAGCAAAACCAAAAGATATGCAATCTCAAAAAAATTTAAGCACAGAAGAGATAAACGATCGGTGAGCTAAAATACTAAGCTATTTCTGTGATGAGAAATACATCCCTGGGAGCTGTGGAGGAGACAACAACTAATGGACCACAACGAATGAACCAGCAAAATCGATAGAGATAGAGAACACCAATGCAGATTTGGCTCACATTTCTATCAATGCGCTGGAAGGTATCACTGATTACCACACAATGAAGGTGCGAGGCATAAGTGAGAAACATATATTGTTAATCGTAATAAACATGGGTTCAACGCACAATTGAGAAATTGTGTTTAAGCGTGCAACCAACTGACGAAAATGGAAGTAGCAGCAGTAGATGGTAACAAAATTGTAGTGAAGGATAAAGTAGATCATTTTGAATGGGTGTTTCCAAACACTTTCGGCGGACTTCATGGTAATTCCATTGTGTGGCTATGATATGATTTTTAGAGTATAATGGCTCCGAACCTTAGGCGCCATTACTTAGGACTTTTCTAAATTGGAAATGAAATTTAAAGTGGGACAACAAAAAGTGGTATTGCATGGAATCAAAACCTAGCTGCAAGATTGAATAAATATGGTGAGGAGCATATGCAATTGTCTATGATCTTCACCATAAACGCCAAAACAATAGGAAGCAGGGGTGGAACAGAGGTTGCTATAGCAGCGATTGGTAACAACAAACCAGAGATACATCATCTTCCTAGTATTGAAGTTGTTCTGCGTCAATATGAAGATATTTTCGAAGAACCAAACTCACTTTCGCCATTCAGACCAACCCACGATCATCGTATTCTCCTAATGGAAGGATCAAGCCCGGTAAATCAACGTCCATACCATTAAGCGACTTATCAAAAGAATGAGATTGAGAAAATAGTTCAAGAGCTACTTGACACATGCATCATATATACAACCAAGTTCCAGTCCCTACGCTTCTCTAGTGGTACTGGTCAAGAAAAAAGATGGTAATTGGCGAGTGTGTGGATTACAAAGGCTTAAACAATTTAACTATGAAAGACAAGTTTTGATCAAGGAATTTTTGGACGAATTAGGAGGGTCTAAGGTGCACTCCAAGGTTGATTTAACAGCGGGATATCATCAAGTACGGATGACCTCAGAGGATTTATACAAAACTGCGTTCAAAACACATTGCAGGCATTACAAGTACGTGGTAATGCCTTTTCGATTAACAAACGCTCCAAGGATTAATGAAGGACACTTTTAATACGGAGGTTCGTTCTCATCTTCTTTGATAACATATTAGTGTATAGTAGCTCGATGGAGACCCATATAGAACATCTTGAAGCGGTCTTCAAGCTAATGTGAGTTAATCAATTATACGATAAAAGAACGAAGTGCACATTTGCTACTGATCGGGTATAGTACCTCAACCACTTCATCTAGGCTGAGGGAGTTTCCATCGATCCATGTAAGGTGCAGGTAGTCGTAGACTAGGCTATTCTGACCACCGTCAAACAACTTTGGGGGTTCTTTGGGCTCGATGGGTACTACATAAGATTTGTAAAAAACTTCGGCAGCGAGAGCATTGAAAAATCTAAACAAGAAGAATAACTTCGTCGAGACAGAAGAGGCGCAACAAGCATTCGATAAGTTAAAGCGAACACTTTGCTCTACTCCAAATCTAGCATTTCTCGTGTTTGATAAACCATTCATGGTGTAGACTGATGCATCGGGGAAAGGGATTGGGGCAGTCTTGATGCAAGAGGGCCACCCGCTTGCATACATAAGTCGACAGTTGAAGAGGAAGCAATTGAATCTGTCAATTTACGAGAAGGTTATCCTTCGGATCTACACAAAAGAGCTGCTTGACTTGCTGAAAAACAAACCAAACGACTCTTGGTCTCAAAACAGCTTACAATGTAAGAGTAAAATAGTAGTTCCGGTGGAGCTCACTACATTGCAGTTATTTCTGGACAGGATGCATTAGTTATAGTAATGGAGGACATTCAGGTCGAGAGGCCACACAACAAATAATGAAAGGCTTATTATATTAGAGAGGAATGAATAAGGATACACAAACTTTTATTAGAGTTTGCACAATATGTCAACAATGCAAATATGACACGGTTGCCTCACCTAGTCTTCTTTAGCCACTGCCAATCCCGGAGAATGTTTGGTCTGATGTCTCTATTGACTTCATTGAGAGCCTGCCTAACTCTTTTGGGAAATCAGTCATTTTGGTATTCATGGATAGACTAAATAAAGCGGCTCACTTCATAGCTTTATCCCATCCTTATACGGCCGCTACTGTTGCACAAACTTTTCTAGGCAATGTCTTCAAGCTTCATGGATTGCCCTCATGGATCGTAAGTGATAGAGATTCAATTTTCTTAAGTGAATTTTGTAGGGAGTTGTTTACTTTGCAAGGTGTGGTGGCATTACATTACTCGTCCGCTTATCACCCACAAAATGATGGGCAAGTTATGAATAGATGTCTGGAGACGTACCTTCGCTGCATGTAAAGCGATCGACCAAAATTATGGAGTAAATGACTAGCTCTAGTTGAATATTGGTACAACACCACGTACCACTCATTTATGCGAACAATGCCATATGAATCAATATATGGGCAACCACCTCCGATCTATCTCCCCTATCTACCCGGCAAATCAAAAGTTGTAGTGGTTGCCAAGAACCTCCAAGACCGAGAGAACATGCTCCTCTAGTTGAAGTTTCACCTTCTCCGAGCTCAATATCGCATGACCCCTGGTAGCTAACAGACACCAATTGGAACAGAGCTTCGCTATTGGTGTTTGGGTTTATTTAAAGCTCCACCCTTACCGGCAACAATCGGTAGTCTATCGTAACAATAAGAAATTAACACCTAAATACTTTGGAACAAATTATTAGACAAGTATGGTCAAGTTGCTTATAAGCTCGCTCTACCAGCTTCTTCTCAAATCCATCTAGTTTTTCACATCAGCCAGCTTAAACTACAAGTGGGTGACAAAACCGTTTCTCCGACCTTGCCAACATCAATTCCACATGTGTTGGTTAAAGCGCATGAATAAATTTTGGAGCGCAAGATGGTTAATAGGCGAGGCAGGGCAGTAACCATGGTGTTGGTTAAATGGTTGCATCAACATGAAGAGGAGGCCACTTGAGAATACTTCGCTGAACTCATTCAGAAATATCCAGACTTCAGACTTTGAGGACAAGGTCTTCGCGAGTGGGGAGATTTGACATAGAAATTAGACCCAAGTTAATCGAACCCCTACGATGAGTACATGTGGATGGTGGAGAATGGCTCATCTCAACAACCAGGGCAATAAAACAGTGACACCAACAACTTTACTACTCGCGGTTTTCCTTCTTCTTCCTAAAAGTTTCTCTCTGTCATTTTTTGTAAAAGATGCACAACTTGAACTCAGGAATTATTCTTCTAAAAAGTCTTGGATCAGATGTGTGGAGATTTCATTTACTGAATATTGATCTTCAAATATTAAGTTTTATTAAATTAATTTCAATTGTATCATGGTACGATTGCAAAACCGAAAGGAATGATGAGTTGAAATTGTAGGGTATGGTCAGTATCATGATGGTGGCACAGATTCCGAACACCATAGAACCTATTCTTCAAAAGTCAATTACATGTGTAGATACAACATATCAGTTATGGGAAAGCATTTGTGAGCAGATTTCACTCAGCAATGAGACAAGAGTATATGAGTTGAATGCATCGGTGGTGTCACTTAATCAAAAGAAATTATATGTTCAAGCATTTTATGGAAACCTAAAGTTGATTTATGATGACTTATTAGATTATGAGTCTCTTCTTGAATGTTGTTGTGAAGAACCAAACTACAAATTGCTCAACAATCTGACGGCTAAGCGAAATTGTGAATAGAAATATCAGTATGGAATGGGTCTAAATGGGTCTTTTTTGGTGCAATTCGGTCAAATATACTTTGTATGCAACCACAATCGTATCACTACGTCACTCTCTATGGTATTACAGGTTGAGAGACATCAAATTATCACATGTGTCTCTAACATATGTAATGATGCAGCTGGTCTTTTGGTTCATGCTACAAATATGATTGGACTATTGGGATGAGGTAGAACAATGATTACATGGTGGTCTCATTATGGGAAACCACGACACATGATCAATTCCATGCTTTTCCAGATTGGTGCAATGACAATAGTCAGAATCGAGATCACAGTGGACATGACTGAATTGGAACTGAAATGGTAGTCGTGGTAATGGCAATAACACATGTGGGCGTAGTGGTTGGTCTAAATCTGTTGGATGTGGCAAAGGAGAATGAGGTGCCACAAATAGTATTCAACTGATGGCAAAAAATGTTCAAACTAGTTCAAGGGGAACTTCTGATGGTCGCTCTCAAATTACCAATGCAGATGCTTCCCGATTAACTTTGACTCCAAATCAATGATCTACTTTGGTTAAGATGCTTGACTCTCAAAAGCAATAACCATCTAAAAGATTATCTGGTATAGTGATTGATACGGGTGCTTCTCATCACCTAATGGGTCACCTTGATCTCTTATTTGACGTATGTGATATCATCTCGTGTCCCATTGCTTTGCCAAATGGAAATGTTACTATGGCCACCAAACGTGGCACATTCTGACTTGGAGGCTTTGTTACGCTTTCCAACATGTTTATGTTTCCCATTTGACAAACACTTTATTATTTGTCGTTTGTCTATTGCAAGATAGATCATGCATAATAGTTTTTATTGATAATTTTGTTGGTTGCATGATTGTATAACGAAGAATTTGATTGTAATGGGTGATGAGTGTGATGAGATTTATTACTTTCGTGAAGTCTTTGCAGTTTTAGTTAATCTGACGGGTCGTGTAAGTGGAAGAAAGCTTAGCATTGACGGTTGGGTCATCTAGCAAAGTTGGTGTTTTTTTTATTTTATCGAGTTGTGTTGATCTATGGGGAGTTGGTACTACTACTTTACATGATCTGGGTGACATTTGTGTTTGGGCCAAACACCCACGTTTTTTATTTTTGAAAAATGATAATAAAGTCGTTGAGGTTTTTTCCTTTTTATATTGTGATGTTTGGGATCCATATCAAACCCTAATTACTTGTGGATCTGTTTATTTTCTTATGGTTGTGGATGATTTCTAACGTGAAATATATGTATTTATGATGAAACACAAGAATGAGGTCTTGCAATTATTACAAAATTTTTGTGCTATGGTAAAACGAAAATTCAATCATATTGTGCAGACCATTAAGAGTGTTAATGGCATGAGTTTATGATTTTTAAACTATTTTTTGCTTCTCAAGACATTATGCATCAGATTTCTTGTGTTAGAACATCTCAACAAAATGGTAGGACTGAACGCAAGAATCGTCACATTCTCAATGTCAGTAGTACCTTCCGCTCTCAAGCCTCTTTACCAATTCATTTTTGGAGTGATTGTATTCTTGTTGTTGATCATTTGATTAACTGAATACCCTCTTCGATCCTAAAAGGCAAGATGTCTTATGAAGTGCTTTTTGGAAAATCACTAAATTATGCGGATTTCCGCATATTTGGTTGCTAGTGTTATGCACACAAAGGAAGTCGTGTATGTGGCAAGTTTGATGAACGTGTGGTTTGGGTTGTGTTCTTGGAATATCCTTACTCTAAAAAAGGCTGGCAAGTGCATGAAATTGAATGCTAGTCGTGTTTTGTTTCTCGCGACGTCGTGTTCAATGAAGATCTTTTATCTTATGCAATAACTTCTTCTCTGCCTCCTAAAGTGGGTCATATTCCATCTCCTTTTTTCAATGGTGAGGAGATTCCCTCACCTGTTAATATGTCGATTACCACTCCTAATTCAGCGTGCCTCCTTTGGACGAGTGAGCCTCTTCTTCCACTTCTGTATCAGAACCTGATACTATAGTTGGGAATTCTCTTCAATTGCAAGAGCAATTGTTGGGTTTGACCTCGAAACTACTTGAACTATATAAGATATATTCGGTTAATCCTCATCACACTCCTCAGTTGCACCGCTTCCGTATTCCTTTGGTCTATTATCTACATCTTATCCTATTTCCAACTATATGTCTTGCCTTGGTTGCTTTCGTAGCTACAACATCTATCTTGCTAATATCACAAGTACGGTTGAGCCAAAAAAACTTTAAAGAAGATATTATGTATGATGTGTGGCGTAAAACTATGGGAACTGAAATTACTTTGGTTGAAAATACACACACGTGGATATAGTGGATTTGTCACTTGGGAAGAAAGCCATTGGAAGTAAATGGTCATATAAAATAAAACTCAAATCTAATGGCTATCTAGAACGATGCAAGGCTCGCTTGGTTTTCCTTGGAAAGTTTCAATAGAAAGGTTTTTCGTTTATTGAAGCGTTTGCACCGGTTCTAAGATGACCACTATATAGTGTTTCTTCAAAGTTGACACAATTCACCATTGGAATCTTCGTCAAATAGATGTTCACAATGTATTTCTTCATGCGGATTTGGATGAAGAAATGTATATGTATATGTGTCCACCTCTGGGATACGATACCTTTAACCTACGTAAAAGTGTGTATAAGATTCAAAAATTTCTTTATGGTCTGCGGCAAGTTCCACCTTGTTGGTTCTCTACTTTTTGTATAACTCTTCACTGTTATGGTTTCATGCAATTGGCTTCGGATAATGTATTATTTCCGATTGTCATGACCATAATCGACATGTATATTCTAGTCTACGTTGATGATTTGGAGGTAATGAAACTCCGATTATAGCAATACTTGCATATTTATTTTCATATGAAAGACCTCGGCTCATTGAGATATTTTCTGGGTATTGAAGTTTAAAGGTATTTTTTGTCAATGGAAATATTGTCTTAATGTCATATCCGAATGTGGCTTGATTGGTTCTCATCATGCATGTGTTCCTATTGAAAAAAATCATCGATTGACCTCCTCTTCCGATGCTTATTACTCGGATCCAGCTAGTTATCGACGTATAGTTGGAGTGGTTGATTTATTAGACCATAACTTTTACATGGTTCATGTACACTCTCAATTTATGGATAAACCGCGCCAGTCCCATTTGGGATGTTGCATTGCATGCTTTTTGTTATTTAAAGGGTACTTCCGGTCAAAGTATCATGCTACACTGTGTCGATGATCTAATCCTCACTCGATATTGTGATAGCGATTGGGTAGCTTGTCCACTTACACGTAAATCCTTGACTGGTAATAATTTCACCTTTGGATGCTTACCTCTTTTTTGGAAAACTCGATAACAACCAATGGTGTCTAGATCTTGAGCTGAAACTGAATACCGCTTAATGGCAGATGCGATAAGCGAGGTAAAATGGTTATAGGAGCTTCTCATTTCTTTGGCGTGAATCAAACATTTTCGCTAAATTTTATATGATAGTAAGTCTGCGATTCATATTGCTAGTAATCATGTTATGCAGTAGCTTATGTAGTAGATTAAAAAAGTTGAGAGAAAAGAGACCAAGCTACGCGCGTGCCGTCACCGGGCCGGGCCAGGCCGAGCTCGGGCTCGGGTCTCGAGTCTTGGGTCTTGGGTATTAGGCTAATTTTTGGATACGGTTTTAGTCCAAATTGAGTCAAAAACCCTAACTGTATCCTACTTTTTCTCCTCCTATGCGGTTCAGCTTCCCACAATTTAGGAAGTGTGAAACCGCCCCCCTAAGGTTATAAAACATGCCTTAATGCCTCATTATTCCTCTTTCTTCCATTTTTCACATTCTCTCTGAAAATCGTTTTCTACCAGTCTCTCTCTCCACCTTCTTTCGTTTCACACTATAAGTTTCGAGAGTATAGCGTTGTTTCTTATTCGTAAATTCTGTGTCAAGTGTTGCGATCCCAATATCATCACGATTGTATCATATGATTCATAATCTCATCAAACCACTACACTGCAGGAAATTATGAACAAACTTCGGAAAATGCTGTTCGAAGAGTCTGGAACTAAGAGTTTAAATGTTAAAAGATACGTATTTGAATTGCTATTTTGGACACTAAAGTTATTTTTATGGATGGTATCACATTTACAAATTTGGACCCACAATTTTTTTTCAGCAAAGCAAAATAAAAATAAATTATATTATACGTTTGTTTTTAGAAGCAAATTCATTAATTGAATAGTTGAGAAAATAATGAAATTCTTGTTTATATATGTTTGTTTTGAGAAACAAATTCATTATTTTATTTGAAGAGTTGAGAAAATAACGAACTTCTTGCTTTAGAAGCAAATTCATTATTTTCTATGAAGAGTTTAGAAAATAACGAACTTCTTGTGCTGTAACAAAAAGTTCATTATTTTTATTAACTTATCGAAGAAAACAAACAACACTCGGCAGTGTATCAATCAAATGTTCGATATTGAAATTGAGTAAGTTACGTTCCAATTGAATAAATTTATTGATGTGACCTACTTTCAAATCTCTACAACCCATTCAAAGTTTTGAATTGTTTGACTCCCCAAATTCAATTATAACTCCATTTTCTAGTATAGTATTATCTGTTTTATGCCAAATGATTAATTTCGAATATGTTTTTAGGTTAATTTTCTATTAACTGGAGTTGAACCTGAGTTATATATTAAATAATATTTATTTAATCTTTGGAGGTGAAACATATATTGATATTTTAACAATTCTTCTTTCAAGGTAAAGAATACAAAAACCGTTAGGTCTCCATTCATCTTATACTGGCATAATTAACAAGAAATTTTCTACTAACATTCCCTACAGTTAGCACCGATATCTTTTAACCATGAAGTCACATATTCCTCCCACAATGAACATATAGAGTATTGGTTATATTGGTTAGCTTGGTAATGTTGGTTAAGCTTGGTTATGTTGGTTAATTTTGGTTATGTTGGTTAAGCTTGGTTATGTTGATTAATTGGTTAAGCTTGGTTATGTTGTAAAATACACTTGTATGTACTTGAGGATACACATTTATACGTTTAAGTTGGCGAAATAGAAGATTCTTTTCTTCCGAGTATTCAATATGGTATCAGAGCTTATTCCCGCATAACAAAATTTTCCGATCATCGGTAATCTTCGTATCTTTGCTCTTCTTTAGAAAACGAGTTTGTCAATGCACGATTTACTTCTTGATTTTTCACAACTTATTGCATTTCTTCAACTCGTTTTTCTGATTTTTCTTCTTCCGATTTATCTTTCGTTCTTTTGTTGACCTCGGTTTGTTGCCGTTCTTCTTTCGATTCATATATCGGCACAAATTTTTCTTCCAATTCGATTTATTTATACATTTATCTATTGGAAATCATTCGTCTGAATACATGCATTGAGTTTTTGATCAATATGATAATCCGTATTACGTGCATAATTTAGATCATGCTGAGTTAGTTTTAGTCTCTGATCGATTGACTTCAGGTGATGATTTTCATGCTTGGAGAAGATCTGTGAGTATGGCTCTTAATGTTCATAACAAGTTAGGTTTCATAGATGGTGTAATTCCAAAACCACCAGAAAATCATAGAGATGCTAGCTCTTGGTCTAGGTGTAATGATATGGTGGCAACTTGGTTGATAAATTTTGTATCAAAAAAGATTGGTCAGAGTCTTCTTTCTTCCTCATTATTCCTCTTTCTTCCGTTTTTCACATTCTCTCTGAAAATCGTTTTCTACCAGTCTCTCTCTCCACCTTCTTTCGTTTCACACTATAAGTTTCGAGAGTATAACATTGTTTCTTATTCGTAGATTCTGTGTCAAGTGTTGCGATCCCAATATCATCACGATTGTATCATATGATTCATAATCTCATCAAACCACTACACTGCAGGAAATTATGAACAAACTTCGGAAAATGCTGTTCGAAGAGTCTGGAACTAAGAGTTTAAATGTTAAAAGATACGTATTTGAATTGCTATTTTGGACACTAAAGTTATTTTTATGGATGGTATCACATTTACAAATTTGGACCCACAATTTTTTTTCAGCAAAGCAAAATAAAAATAAATAATATTATACGTTTGTTTTTAGAAGCAAATTCATTAATTGAATAGTTGAGAAAATAATGAAATTCTTGTTTGTTTTGAGAAACAAATTCATTATTTTATTTGAAGAGTTGAGAAAATAACGAACTTCTTGCTTTAAAAGCAAATTCATTATTTTCTATGAAGAGTTTAGAAAATAACGAACTTCTTGTGCTGTAACAAAAAGTTCATTATTTTTATTAACTTATCGAAGAAAACAAACAACACTCGGCAGTGTATCAATCAAATGTTCGATGTTGAAATTGAGTAAGTTACGTTCCAATTGAATAAATTTATTGATGTGACCTACTTTCAAATCTCTACAACCCATTCAAAGTTTCGAATTGTTTGACTCCCCAAATTCAATTATAACTCCATTTTCTAGTATAGTATTATCTGTTTTATGCCAAATGATTAATTTTGAATATGTTTTTAGGTTAATTTTCTATTAACTGGAGTTGAACCTGAGTTATATATTAAATAATATTTATTTAATCTTTGGAGGTGAAACATATATTGATATTTTAACAATCCTTCTTTCAAGGTAAAGAATACAAAAACCGTTAGGTCTCCATTCATCTTATACTGGCATAATTAACAAGAAATTTTCTACTAACATTCCCTACAGTTAACACCGATATCTTTTAACCATGAAGTCACATATTCCTCCCACAATGAACATATAGAGTATTGGTTATATTGGTTAGCTTGGTAATGTTGGTTAAGCTTGGTTATGTTGGTTAATTTTGGTTATGTTGGTTAAGCTTGGTTATGTTGATTAATTGGTTAATCTTGGTTATGTTGTAAAATACACTTGTATGTACTTGAGGATACACATTTATACGTTTAAGTTGGCGAAATAGAAGATTCTTTTCTTCCGAGTATTCAATATGGTATCAGAGCTTATTCCCGCATAACAAACTTTTCCGATCATCGGTAATCTTCGTATCTTTGCTCTTCTTTAGAAAACGAGTTTGTCAATGCACGATTTACTTCTTGATTTTTCACAACTTATTGCATTTCTTCAACTCGTTTTCTGATTTTTCTTCTTCCGATTTATCTTTCGTTCTTTTGTTGACCTCGGTTTGTTGCCGTTCTTCTTTCGATTCATATATCGGCACAAATTTTTCTTCCAATTCGATTTATTTTTACATTTATCTATTAGAAATCATTCGTCTGAATACATGCATTGAGTTTTTGATCAATATGATAATCCGTATTACGTGCATAATTCGGATCATGCTGAGTTAGTTTTAGTCTCTGATCGATTGACTTCAGGTGATGATTTTCATGCTTGGAGAAGATCCGTGAGTATGGCTCTTAATGTTCGTAACAAGTTGGGTTTCATAGATGGTGTAATTCCAAAACCACCAGAAAATCATAGAGATGCTAGCTCTTGGTCTAGGTGTAATGATATGGTGGCAACTTGGTTGATAAATTTTGTATCAAAAAAGATTGGTCAGAGTCTTCTCTTTATGTCTATAACTTAGCGTATTTGGCAAAATTTGATATCTAGATTTAGGCAAGAAGATGCCCCTAGAATATATGAATTTGAACAAAAGTTGAGTACTCTACAACAAGGAGCTCTTGATGTTAGTACCTATTACACATAATTAGTCACGTTATGGGAAGAACATAAGAATTATGTAGAACAGCTTGTTTGCACATGTGGTAGATGTGAGTGTAATGCTGCATCTTTATGGGAAAAGCTTCAGCAGCGATGTCGGGTGACAAAATGTTTGATGGGCTTGAATGAATCAAGCCAATTCCATCAATCGAAGAGGTTTTGAATATGATAATCCAAGATGAGAGACAAAAATTCATAAAACCTCATATGAAGAATGATAATGTGGTGTTCCAAAGTTCAGGTTCAGTAACTCCTATTCATGAATCTCATGTTGTGGATAATGGGATTAATAATCAGGTCTATGTAATGACTTACAACAACTTTCGTCCTAGACAAAGGTCAATGTGTACTCATTGTGGACAACAAGATCATACTGTTCATAAATGTTTTAAGCTTCATGGATATCCTCGTGGATACAAAACTTCTGGACAAAGACCTTATTACCAATCATCACCCAGTTTTACACCTCATGTCTTTTAATCCAAGACCAGGACCTCACATTAATCCTTCTCAACATAATGTTGTTGCAAACATTATGACTGCGTCTGATCAATATATGCCATCTCCTTGAGTGAATGCTATTAATCTTGATCTCAGTCAGATGAAGAATGATCAAATTCAGTCTCTTATTCAGCAGTTGATTTCGCACATTAAAATTCTAAAGCAAGATCTTTCATTTCCAAAGACTACAAAAGCGACCATTACTTGACATGGTGTTATGGCAGCTGAATCTTCATCTTCAGGTACCATCTCTTTTCCTTCTTCTAGTCTGAAATTTTAGAACCAGTGCCTTACATTCCAAAACCAATGTCTTTCCACTTTACAAAATACTCTCTTTTATGGTGTCTGGATAATTGACAATGGTGTCACATGTCATGTATGTTCTAATCTTGCAATGTTTAGTGAGATAACTTCAATGTCGGCCGTGACAATATCCTTGCTTAATGGTATTAGAGTTCCAATCACACACACTTGCACTATTCATATCAATAAACATCTCATTCTCCATTATGGTTTACATGTTCCCTCTTTTCAATTCAATTTGATAAGTGTTAGCCATTTATTGAAACATAATAACTTCTCTGCACATTTCTATTATGATCATTGTTTTCTTCAGGAGCATATTCAAGAGTCGATGATTGGTAGAAGCATCAGTTTACATAGTCTCTATATTTTAGTTACTGCTGTCACTAATACCTCTACTAATTTATGTGGTTCTTTGTTGACTGCTGGTCATCTATAGCATCAATACCTTGGAAATCCATATTCAGCTCGATTGAAACATCTTTCTCATTCATTACGTTTTCCATTGAGTCTTAATGATCATTGTTCTATTTGTGTCTTACCTAAGCAGAAAAGACTTCCTTTTGTATCTCATAACAATTTGGCTATTTTTCCCTTTGATCTAGTTCGTATTGATACATGGGGGTTTTTTAATACTAAATATGTTGAAGGTTACAAGTATTTTCTTATAATTATGGATGATTGTACTAGAGTCACTTGGATTTATGTGTTACGTAATAAAAGTGATGTTACAAAGGTTTTTCCTAGTTTTATTGCTCTTGATTGTTATCACTACAAAACCAACATCAAATCTATAGAAGTGACAATGTCCCTAAACTTGCATTTACAAAACTTTGTCTTGAAAATAGAATTTTACAATCAGTTCTCTTGTGAATATACACCACAACAAAATTTTGTGGTAAAACGTAAACATCAACATCTTTTAAATGTGACTCGATCATTGTTGTTTCAATCAAATGTTCCCTTACTCGAGCATTGTTGTTTCAATCAAATGTTCCCTTAGTCATTGTATCTTGACTGCTTTTTAATAAACCGAAACTCCATCTTTACTTTTGCATAAGAAACCCCCATATGATCTGTTATTCCTGATTACTCTTCTTTGCATAGTTTTTATTGTTTGTGTTATATTTCCACTTTGGAAAAAGAACATCATAAATTCTCTCCTCGTGCTCAGTCATGTGTCTTCCTAGGATATTCTCGAAGTTACAAAGGTTAACGTCATAAATTTTTTTCTCGTGCTCAATCATGTGTCTTCTTGGGATATTCTCGAGGTTACAAAGGTTATCAAGTTCTAAACTTAGAATCTAGGGAGATTGTTGTAACTAGGGATGTTAAAATGGGTATATCCACCCTATTTAAACCCACCCCATATAAAACCCACCCCATTTAAATCCCAAATTTTATAAAAACCCATTTATTATAAGATTTAATAGGGTTACCCATTTAGACCCATTTATAATTACACTAACCCATTTAAACCCATTCAAACCCATTTAACCCATTTAATCCATTTTAGGTTATATTTTTTTCTTTTTGTTTATATTTATTTATAACCATTATATTCTTAATAAAATAATATTATAATTTTTATTTTAAAAATAGGTAATAACTTTATTTATTTTTTATAAATATATTAAAATATTTTTAATAAAAATAAAATATTGAATTTTTGTCCTATGTTTCATAGGAAATTTGAGCTTTCTAACATTTTTAAATGTTATAATGGGTAAAGTTACTTTATTTATTTTCTGTTTAAATTCATTTTCTATCACGAAATAATTCTACATTTTTGTCATAAATTAAGCATTTTTCATTCAAAACGGGATCTATATTTTTTCGTAAAAACGTAATTCAATATTTTCTGCCAAAAACGTAATTCAGAATTTTTCCATCGAAAACGTAATTTCATATTTTTCCACCAAAACGTAATTTCATATTTTTCCGTTAATTTCATAATTTCCCGCCAAAAATATAATTTTATATTTTCTTGTCGAAAACGTGATTTTGCATTTTTCGGCAAAAACATAATTCATTATTTTTTCAGAAAAATATAATTCTGCATTTTCCCGCCAAAATATAATTCCGCATTTTCACGTTAAAAATATAATTTTGTATTTTTACTGAAACGTGATTTTTATTCTTTATTTTTTACAAAAAGTTATTGATTACTTATTATAAAATATTTGTTTGAATCATTATTGATTAAACAATATAAATGGGTTTAATAGGGTATCCAGTTTTTTAAAAACAAAAACCCTTTTAATAAATGAGTTTTAAATGAATATCCATTTAAACCCATTAATCTCAATTTTAATAAATAGGTATAAATGGGTTTTTAAATTTGTAAGTACCCACTAAAAACCAATTAATATTAAACCCATTTTAACATCCCTAGTTGTAACTAGGAACGTAGTTTTTCATGAGTCTATTTTCCTTTCAAAAGTTCATTGGTTTCTCATTCCTCTAATTCTTTATTCTTTGACACAATATTACCTCTTTCTACTCCTCTTCATACTGATACATCTCATTCATTTTATACATCTTTTACATCATAATCTTCTTTACATCATCCTAACGCTAGTATCATAAATGATCTTGATACTGCTCCTTTAGTCACTGATGAAGTTTCTCTACTCAATGCTCGACCAAAACGACAAACTAAGGTACCTAGTTACTTATCCGATTACCATTGTTCCCTTACTCAAATTTCTACTCCATTTTCTCATTCTTCTATTTTGTATCCTCTCTCATATGTTCTTACATATTTTAACCTTCAACCCAACTACAAAAATGCTATTCTTTCTTGTTCTTCTGAGATGGTACCAACCACTTTTAAGCAAGCTATTACATTTTCGGTGTGGAAAAAGGCTATGGAAACAAAACTTAGTGCGATGGAACAAAATGGAACTTGGCATGTTGAATCTTTACCTCCAAACAAGAATGTTGTAGGGTGTAAATGGGTTTACATAATTAATTATAAGTTTGATGGGAATATTGACAAACATAAAGCTCTTCTAGTGGCCAAAGGTTTTACGCAACAGGAGAGTGTTGATTTCCTTGATACGTTTTGCCTTGTTGCTGAATTGGTTAATGTAAAACTATTATTGGCTTTGGCATCAATACATGGATGGAGTTTGACACAGATGGATGTTACTAGCGCTTTTCTTCATATCACTCTGGATGAAGAAACTTTATGAGTTTGCCTTTCGGTTATACTCCACCTCCTAATGAAACTCTTCCTCCTAATCAAGTTTGTAGATTGCAAAAGTCAGTTTATGGTTTAAGGCAGGATTCTAGGCAATGGTATCATTGTTTCTCCTCAGTTTTACTCACATATGGTTTCTCATAGTCGCAAGGTGACAATACCTTGTTTGTTAAACGAAGTGCAAGCCCCTTTGTTGCCTTACTTGTGTATGTGTATGACATTCTTATCACTAGTAATGATGACAAATTGGTCCAGCAACTCAAGAATTTGTTACATGCAAAGTTTAACATCAAAGATTTGGATCCGGCAAGGTTTTTCATGGGTCTTGAGATTAGGAGAAATTCTATTGGAATTCAGATTAATCAGCGTAAGTATGCATTGGAAATTTTGTCTGATACTATTCTCTTAGCTTGTAAGCCATGTTCTGTTCCTATGGATCCTAATTCATTTTTGAGAAAAGACATTGGAGCTTCTTTGACTGATGCTTCGAGTTATTGCACTTTAATTGGGAGGCTTTTATACCTTACCATTACGAGGTCGGACATTACCTATGTTGTACATCGGCTCAAGCAATTTCTTGCATCTCCTACAAAAGATATATATGCAGGTTGCTCATCGCATCTTGAAATATGTTAAGAACAATCTTAGGCAGGGTCTGTTTTATGCTTCCAAATCTGATTTGTGTCTCAATGTCTTTGCTGACTTGGATTGGGAGTCTTGTCCAGATTCGCGTCGATCGATTACTGGTTTTTTGTTTACCTTGGCAAATCTTTTATTTCGATGGAAGTCTAAAAAGCAGACAACTATTAGTCGCAATAGCACAAAAGCTGAATACCAGAGTATGGCTATTACAACTTGAGATTCTTTTACTTCATCAACTGTTACACGATTTACAGGTTCCCTTGGTTACTAGTACAAAATTGTTTTGTGATAATCCATATGCTATATACATTGCCACCAATCCAGCTTTTCATGAGCATCCTAATCATATAGAAAATGATTGCCACACCATTCGTGATCAAGTTCGGAACGACATTATCAAGCTTCTTCCTGTTAACACTTTGAACCAACATGCTGATATATTTACTAAGCCTCTTC
>JAENJI010000191.1:3684-51505 GCA_018901935.1 Pugionium cornutum | reverse complement strand
AATTTTAAATAAAATTTAAAATTATATAAATATTTAATTTATATTTACTAATAAAATATAATTTACGAATATTTTTTCCAATATATAAATCTACTTACGTTATATTATCTTATTAAGTGTCAAACTCTTAATTGGACTTAATTTATTACTGGGCCGATCATATAAGGCCCATCTACTGGAGTCTCCTAACTGTTGTTTGTATATATTGCAAACGAACGATACTTAGTTTATTTTGATGTTGTCCATTTGTTTGGAGTATCGGTTTCAAGCAGATTAAACATGTATTTACCATTTATTATTTAAAAAAAATTTCAATATGATATTTAATGAAAACTAATTAAAAATGTGGTTGATTGAGATGTTTAAAGAAGATGAAAAGGACTTTGTGTACACATGAATGAATAAAATGAAAAAGACAAGTGACCTAATTAAAATCACATATACCGTTCCAAATTTGGGTTCCACCACTTTGACGAGAAAAGCTTCTTTATAAGGGCGGCTCTTCTCCGCCTTTCAAATCAACCTTACCTATACTTTTAATGTTGTTTTAGTTTATTAATGAAAAAAAATACATTCACTTTTAATGTTATTTTTAATATATATTCTATATTTTAGGAAAGAAACAATGTCATTTTAGCTTATGCATTATTTGAGAATTTTTAATTTAATTAACTATTTTCCTCAAAATAATTCTATTTTTAATTAATTTTTTCTATTTTTTTTTTTCGAATAATATTTATAAAAAATATGGGAATGACATATCAATAGAAAAATTGTTGAAGCCTATTTTATTAAAAAAAAAATTTTATCACTGAATCACAACGATTCGATCAAATAATCCAACATTTTCATACGAATATTTAACACGCTCATACGAAAGAATGTAAAGTCGTATTGAACACATTTGGGATAAACGTATAAATAGTGCAACAATTAAATCACTTACTACTTCCTATTAAAAAATATTTATGTGCTTAAAATTTTTGAATTATTTTTACTGAAAACAATTTAATTTGGATGAAATTTATTTGCTCTTGAATCAATTGATTTTCTATTTAATATGATTTGGTTTTTTGATATGATTTACAATTGATAATAATTATACAAATTCTATATTAAACATCACTAAAACTTTTATTTAATTACTTATAAAATTTAAAAAATTTCAAATATATATAATCAATAGAGTTTAGATTTTAAATTATATGCAATTTCAGTTTTATATATGTAATGGAAACCTAAAAACTGTTTTTATATTATTTTATTTTATAGATGAAAACATATTTTTATACAAAATAAACGCAATAGGTGTTGTCAACAAAAAAAAGAGAAAAAAGAACAATATGGACTCTGATGTCGTCAACTTTCAGTTAGATCCACCAAACACTTTTTCTTACAATTTCACATATTTCATTCTGTTTAGAACTTTTTCTTATAATTTACATATTTCATTATGTTTAGAATTAATTATGATATTGTTAACAGAACTGATATTTTTTCCCAATATTCTTTTATTTTACTTTATTGTATAGGAAGTGAGATTATAGATCCACAGTACGTTGTGTTTGTGATGATGATTTGGTCGATCTATTTTCTCTAAAAAATAATCAGTAATGTCCATAAAACAGAACAATGTTTATTATATATTATTGACCAAAAATAGTGTAGAATATTACTTTTAATATATGATTAAAAAGTGTTTTGAGATGTGAATTATTAATATTAAAGTCAAAAAAGCTGGCGGCCAATTCGAGGAAAAAGTTTCACACTTTGATGTGATCTGTCCTTTTGTTTCTAACTTTATGTATATTGGCTTCACTTTTGTCTATTCATGACTCGTATGATGTTTGTTTCGTAAAACATTATTCCATGATACATTACTATAAAATATTCTGAAAATTGTTAATATCTGAGTCATGAATTGCAAAATTCATCATGGATATAGTATATAATTCATTCAAAATTGTACTTGGTGGGTACTGAAATAATGCATGAAATTTTGAAAAGCTACTTTTAGATATCGGCCAACAAAGAATAGCTTTTGAATCAAGCTAGTAAAGGTGTTAAGCACACATAAGAAGACCAAAGTATTTATCTTAAGCACGAAGAACACTCAACGCCGTCGTTTCATCTACGACCATTAATCCAGATGTGTACGTGTGGATAATATAAATGCACACGTGTGGAAGGGAAGGTACAAAATAACAATACGGCTTTATGATAAGCAAATAGATAGATTGTTTGCTTGCTTGTCATTGTCGGTTGTGGTTGCGGTTGATCGCATATTTTTAGTCGCAAGAGTACGAAATAAATTCAATCAAATTGATTTTTGACCGGTGTTTTAATCAGCGGTTAAAAAAATTATGACGCATGACGTATCGTCTGACCGGTGCGTCTGCAGCAAATACTTGCGACAGCTAAACGAACAACAATCTACCGCCGCCGCAGCCGTAAAAATCTGCGGCTACCAAACTAACATGACCATTCTATCCAAACCATGAAAATGAACCACATGCGTTACTTTTTCTTTCTAAAAGATTTTTTTCTTAATAGCCATTGTTGTTTATTTATGACTGAGTCATATTAAATTTACAAAATAATATATATATATATATATATATATATATATATATATATATATATATATATCAGCAAGTTATGATTTGGCACAAGAACTTATGTGATGCATTTATTTTTCAAATTTTATATTGAAACTGGTTGAGAGACAGTTGTTAGAGCATAATTTTGCTTCATCGTCTACCTCTAAAAAAGCTACTATGTATCCCACTTTTACCATATATTTCTTCTTGTTTGGGTTGTTCCAACAATAATTGCCATTCGTAGGTCTTTCTATAAGTGAGAATATTGAGTATCAGTGGAATATCATGGAAAGAATATGATTTGTCAAATTCTAATCACATCCCATGTATTGGTTGATTGGGATATGAGATCCGACACTTTTAAATCTGGTTCGATTTTTCCAGACCCGACACTTTCAAATCTGAGATTAACCAAAAATTGACGATAGCATTAGTTAGTTTTTGACATGTATAATTTGGTAAAAAGATAACACTACATGAAATATGTTTAAACTAGATTTATATCCACGCAATACGTGGAGAAACATATTCGTAAATTACATTTTATTAGTAAATATAAATTAAATATTTATATAATTTTAACTTTTATTTAAAATTACGTTTAACATTAATTTTTATATATATAAATTAAGAAAAAATAATTATTATTTTTTACAAATTTAATAGTATTTTTTGGTTAGTTTAATAAAATATATTAATTGTCTAACCAAATTAATAACAATGACATATATTGTAATTATTATAATAAGTTCAATTTATTTATATATTTATTTAAAATTTACTGTAGTGATAAAACATGATATTTCTCTTAGTAACACGTCATAATAACATTTTATTATTTTAGTTAGTTGAATAAAATATATTTATTCTCTAACCAAATTAATATCAGTGATATGTATTGTAATTATTCTAGTAACTTAAACCATTTTATATATTTAAGTTAAAACTCGCTATGGGGTTGACACATCATCATATCATTTTTGTTGAGTAAGATTATTTTGTTAAAAAATTTCTCAAATAATATATTAGAGATATGTTAAACCGCTACGACCGTTACAATTCCAATAACATATTCCCATCACAAAAACAAAGTGCAAACTAAAACAAAGAGAAATAAAATAATGCAAGTGGAAGAATATCTACAAATCACGTAGACAAATAGCAATTACAACTGCAGGTTACACGACATGAGGAACAAGACAAGAGTAGTTCGCCTTGTTAGTTGTTAAGAATAATGAGCATGGCAACGTCACTATAACACGTGGAAGTACAACACATTTACACGTGGACTCAATAGAAAACAGCTGTTTGATATTTATCCGGCTTTTGTTGTAATTCTCAATCTTATTTTATCGAATCGGGTCACATGTTCCACGTGCCTTTTGTTCTTCACCACTTTCTCTTTTCTACAAGAGGGCAATGATTTTTCTGAACCAAAAATATACAGTTGTAATCTTGGACGGTGTTTGATAAGTAAAATAATACTTTGGACGGTGTTTTATTTAATTTCTCAACGTTCTTATCAGTTTCCTAACACATCATAGTCGAAAACACATCTCGAAATCTGATGTACTGAGTATATGTCTTGAAGGATGAATAGTCAAATTATTCGTTTATAAGAAATGATTGCATCAAATTGTTTTTTGTAACTGGATTTAACGAAATTTGGATTTGTCTAATCTCCATGTAAGTAAGAAATGATCAACGAAAACCATAATATCCTCAATCAACCATCAATGTTGATATTATTTTGTGTTTAAAGAAAATTGTGATGTAAAGTAATTTAAAGATGCAAGCAATTAGAAATAAGTAAAATGGAAACAAGTCGGAAAGGAATATGTGAAGATATAAACAAAAAGGAAACAACATCAAGACAGACAAGTTCATTAAGTGGAAAAAGGAAAGTTGCATGTTGGATGCTACAACCGCCAAGTATAAAGAAGGAGGTTAGAGCATTCAGAAAGACCATCCAAAAATCGAGTATTGCTTAGGGTTTTTTGATGAATTGGTGAGTGTTTGTAAGGATTATGTTCACTTGAGCAAGAAAGAGTATGTTCTGTCGTGAACAAAACAAGTGAAGTTAGGATATCTTGGGTACATTAAGAATCGTTTCGAGATAATCTACAGGGGTAGAGTTCTGTAATTGCTAAGGATTAAGTGTGATTTGTAGTAATCAACTTAACAAAATTCTAGTTAATAAAAAATATTATTTGTGAAATTTTATTTTCTGTGGAGTTTCTACACTAACATAATTTAATAAAATACTTTGAAAACTCACACACCAAAACCGACACTGGGACCATTGATTCAAGCAACAACAGGCAAGAAATATTTTGTTAAATCTGACAAAAAAAAATCACCGAAACCAACAAATATATAAGTGCTAAATTGCAAGGTACAACTACCGCTTATTGTTTTTGATAAAATACTACAGCTTATTGTTCCCATCTTAATAATTTCTTATTCCACTTTCATACTCAAATCCATTCAACATATTTCATTCAATGTATATATATTTTTGGGTTAAGATAAATATATATTCATTTTTTCCTAGCACTTTTTTTTATAATTTTTTTTGTTTTTCAAATCAAGAAATAAATCAATGTTTAATTATAAATATAAAATTTCTCACACTTAAAACTCAAAAACTATAGACCAATCGTTATTCACGAAATCAAATATTAATATTTTTAAAGCTTTCAATTTGTTAGCATAAAAATACGCTTAAAACCTAAGATATTAATTTTTTATGATTGAAAATACCTTTAAAAATCATTCTAGAATATGGAGTATATATATATAATCCATTTAAAATTAGAATTGTATACCATGGTTTCCAGAAAATAACTTCTTTTATAATGGAAATTGCGACTATTTTTTTGTGAAGTTTAAAAGAAATCCTTTCAAGTCTCAACCAAAGAAGATATATATATATATATATATATATATATATATTTATATATATATAAAACGAAACTTTTGTAAAACAAAAATAAAGTTTGAAATGACTTTATTAGATGAAATTTAGACTAAAATAGTTTGAATGAAAATTTGTTATTATGGCATAAAGCAAAAGCGAAATTGTTGTTAAAACCGTTGGAGGAAAGTTAGGGAGAAGGTGCAATGGCGTTGGGGCGTGTGCGTCAGTACCTGACGTTTACGACCTTACTCGTACCGTACAGAGCAACAGCTCTTAAATCCGCGTTTAACGACCGACACGTGACGGTTTGTGAATGGATTACAGATAGAGCTTTTAATATTTGTTTTTTTGCCATATCAAAGAGTTTAACAGGCTGGATTTTATTCATTCTCGAGAATATGGAAATAAAGGCAGTAATGATTTTGCGTTCCAATTCGGCAACCGGTTTTGTCGTCTTCCGACACGTCACCCACGCCTATCTCTCCGCTTATTTACGTCACGTTTCTTAAACTGAACACTGATGTGTAATACATTCACATAAATTGCACACACGGTCTCTCTCTCTATATAATGATTAGTTCGGATTTTAATTCGTTTTGTATCGGAATTATTACGGTTTAGGTTATTTATGTGTTTTACAGCAAGACAGTGCAGTTACGACATGTAGAGTAATATCCTAAAATAAAAGTTTTTCTTTTAAATCTAACATTATAAAATTAAATTTCCAAAAATAGTATAAATATTTATGTGAAAATAATTATTTATTTTAAATAATTATACATAAATTTAAAATATTGTATTTGAGTTCATTATTTCTAATTTAAGGTTTAATTTTTTTTCTATTACAATATAGTTTTAATGCATTTTAATCTTAAATTTGTGCTATTATTGGAAATTTAAACTAATGATGCTACTTTTGGAACAAAAACTTAAAAAAATGTTATTTTAGATATTTGCCCATTTTTGTATTAGTTAACGGATTTGAGTTGTTCGTTGATTTCAAAAGACAGTAATACAAAAACAAACAAACAGATTTTGAATTTTGTTTATCCTAGATTCATTGCTGTAAGTTACATATTTTGTCTAAGAGAAAGAAATCTATGGAAAATAAAAGGTAAACAAATTAAGTGTTTCAAAATTGAGTTTAGTCTTGAATACATTGTATCTTGTTTAAAGGGAAATTTTCATAAATCCACAAAAATGAATCTTTGTCCTAAAAATACCATTGTTTTGTAAATGCTATTAAAAATTATTTTCTTTAAAAAAGTACCACAAAATAAACTTTTTACTTTAATTCGTCTAACATTTACCTTAAACTATAATATTTCAAAATTATTTTAGTATTTTTGGTGTTTTTAGAAAGAAATTTCTTATTACTTTTTTTGAAAAGAAATAATTGGTAATGATAATTTTGAAAGAATTTTATTTTTATAGCATTTTAAGATATTTAAAAAAAAAGCTGAAACCCAAATGTCATTTAATAGTTGCTTTTGTTAAATTTGAGCAATTTAAATATTTTTTTTTGTCAATAGCACTTTAATTATATATATATATCTATAAATTAGTATGTTTTTCGAAAATATTTGAAAATACTTAACTTGTTTTTCCAAAAATACGATAATTTAAATATTATTTCTTTTTTTAAAAATACTTTTAATATTTAAAATATTTTTTTTAGAATTATAATTTAAATGTTGGGTATATTATTTAGTTTTTAGAGTTTAATAAAGTACAATTGACAAAAATATCAGGTATTATTCACTTGTCTTAGTGACGATTGTTTCTATTCATTGAATTTTGTCAACAGTTTCATAGATTTTTAACCGGAAATCGGTTGTAACTTGTAAGGTATATATTATATGAAGTTTATGAAGTGGTATACAGCTTGCCTTCGTTATTTTAAAGTCAGACTAGCATAAAAAAAACTGTCCTTACTCAAACCTAACCGTAATCGTCTTTTATTTCAGATATTTGTTTTTAATTTTTCCTCAAATTTAAATTCACCTCAAATTGTGGCGAATATTATCATAGCGTTGCTAGTTGGGTTTCGCGATTTTGCCTCTTTAACTTCTCATTTTCATCACGCGCCTTATTAGGTCGTGTACTCACTGCACCCCACTTTGAACTCGATTGATCTTCACGCTCATACTTTACGAACTTTGCTATCTATAAAACATCCTAACGAATACGACAAAACACATATCGACGTGTGTCGATAGACAGCTGTATCGCAAACTTTGTAAAACCGCTTGCGTGGAAGAAGCGTTGCCCATGACTGCTCCACTGACTAGACCGGTTTCCGGTTACACTCTCTTTAAATCCTGTATAAATAAATTTGTTCTCTCTTTAATTTCTCGAAAGGTCGTTTGTTTATCTCTTTAAACCAAAATCACTAAGATTCAATTTTTCTTATAAAAAACTCGATTTGAGAAAATCCATGGCGGATCGGATTAAAGGTCCATGGAGTCCTGAAGAAGATGAGCAGCTTCGTAGGCTTGTGATTAAATATGGTCCAAGAAATTGGACGGTGATTAGCAAATCGATTCCTGGTAGATCGGGGAAATCGTGTCGGTTACGGTGGTGCAACCAGCTTTCGCCGCAGGTTGAGCACCGGCCGTTTTCGGCTGAGGAAGACGAGACCATCTCACGCGCCCACGCGCAGTTCGGTAATAAATGGGCGACGATTGCTCGTCTTCTCAACGGTCGTACGGACAACGCCGTGAAGAATCACTGGAACTCGACGCTCAAGAGGAAATGCGGTAGTTACGCTCATCAGTTCGAATGTTCGGAGGATAATCGGCCGGTAAAGCGATCGGTGAGTGCTGGATCTCCTCCGATTGTTACTGGGCTTTACTTGAGCCCAGGAAGCCCAACTGGATCTGATATTAGCGATTCAAGTACAATACCGGTTTCCCACTCCGTCGAACTTTTCAGACCTGTGCCTCGAGCCGGTGGTGTGGTGGTGCCGCTTCCTAAGGAAACGTCGTCGTCGTCCGATGACCCACAGACTTCGCTGAGCTTGTCACTTCCTGGAGCTGACGTATGCGAGGAGTCAAACCGTAGCCACGAGTCATCTAACATCAACAATACGGTTTCGTTTTTGCCATTTGGTGGTAAACATCGAGGTACGATTGAAGATATCGGGAAATCGATTTCCGGGAACGGCGGTAGTTTTATGGCGGTGGTGCAGGAGATGATTAAGGTGGAGGTGAGAAACTATATGGCGGAGATGCAGAGAAACAATGGTGGTGGTGGATATCTCGGAGGATTTAGGGACAACGGAATGATTCCGATGAGTGAAATTGGTGTTGGTAGAATCGAGTAGAGAAGTTGAGATTTTAGGAATTCTTAAAAACATTTAAAATCTTCATGGAAAAGTTGAGGGGAAAATAGGCTCTGTTTTCTACTTCTGGGCTTTTGGAAAAATGTATAGAGGAAATCAAGTGGACAAAGTTCGAATCATGGACCTAGAGAAGAAAGACGAAGATTAATTTATATTTCTCCCGAACGACTAAGAAAATAATAAGATTTTCTATTTAAAAAAATTGATTATTGTCAATTAAAAATATTGATCGCATTGTTAGATCCGACCGATTGAACCGTAATTCAAAAATCAACCTAATTTGAATTTCCTCGAAAAGACTATAATAATTTATATAACCTGATAGAAAACCGAAAATCGGTTCAACAGAATTAACTAAAATATGTTATACATTCATGAAAATTTTAATAATATTTTTCGTTGGTAAATTTGTAGTTTTTTTTTAAATATACATAAAAGATGTTTTATAATTTTATATATATAATAATAAATTAAATTTGATTATAAATGAATCATTTCATGATTAACAATTTTCTAGACCAATTTAATAAATTAAATAATTTCTTTACAATTCATTATTAACCAATAAGAATTATATCAAAATTAAAAAAAAAAAAAAATTCAATTAGAAATAATTAGAAACGGATGAAATAATATTTATATTCATATAATTTAAATACACTTAGATATACTATTTATTTTATTTTTTACAAATTTCAAATTATAAAAAGAAAACTTATTTTAATGGGTCGGACCATATTGAACTTGGGCATTCAGTTTGACATCCAGTCCAATTGGTAAATTATTGATGATGGTCGATAAAATTGCTATATTTTGAAATATTACACTATGAAGAGAGTTTAAACAGGGGCTCGTTTAAAGAACTAGTTTGTGGAGGATTGGAGAAGACTTGCATTTGGCAACCAGAGGCACAGCTTTGGGCATTGTAAGACCCTTTCCTTCCGACATGTCAACTATTACGTCATCATCTCTTGCCCAATCAAAACACTGAATCAATGAGCCTAAAGCCAAGTTCAATACAAGTTGGGCCAGGTTCATACCAGGACAAGCTCTTCTACCCATTCCAAATGGTAGAAACTTACCACGATGTGTCTCTGCTTCTACCGAAACGACTTCGTCTAGTTCCGTTTTTGCTTTCGTTAACACCTCGGGATGGTTTAGAAGGTTAGCCATAGCCCACTCCAAAGTCACCGCCGTCGTGTCCGTTCCGGCGAGCAACATCACCTGTACAAGCCCTTTGATGATATCGTCGGTGTAAAACATAGGTTCCGATTCTTGTAGAGAGAGAAGATGAGTGATCATCGTTTTCTCAAGCTCTGTATTTCTTCTGTTTCCTCGATGTTCGTCTACCAATTTCTGCATGAACTTGTCCAATTTCAAACCGAATTTCTTCCCTCTCTTTACATATCCATCAAAATCGAATAGCTTCATTATCGGAAGAAAATCGCCAACATAACTAACACCAAACTCGAACGCTTCGCTAATCAGCTCCAGAACTTCCTTAGCTTCCTCGTCTTCCTCTCCGTAGTATCGTTTTCCGGCGACCATTTTCATAACGATGTTAAACGTCAGCCCAGAAAGCAACGGCCTCAGATTCAATCTCGCGTAGTCATTATTTCCTCCTGATGTCGTTGTCACGTGGATTGTCCGAAGCAATGCTCTCACTTCGTCTCTCCGAATCTCCGACGACTCTCTAATACGATTGGCGGAGAATATATCGATGCTGCAGAAACGGCGGAGTTTGCGCCAGTGCTCGCCGTACGAAGCTGCGCTAACCATCGTGTTGTTGTAACCGGCGCATTCGCCCAAAGTACTGTTTGGCCTGTTGGCGAAAATTATATCGTTTTGGTGAGATAAGAACTCCTCCGCAGCGGAAGCTGACGTCACGACCACGGCTCGACGAGAGCCTAGGCGGAGGAGAAAAACGTCGCCGAGAGGTTGAGAAAGGTCACGGAGGGAACGGTGAACAGGCTCTTTGAGATGGTGCAAGTGTCCAATCACCGGAAAACCCATCGGACTTGGCGGTAAATTCTTCCTTTTCTTCTGATTCGGTCGGAAAAGATGCGCCACTGCAATTACTCCGGCGATTAGAGCGAGTAAAACCAAACCAAACATCTCCCCGATTTCTGTTTTTTGGCGGTCCAATGGGAGCCTTATGGAGACGATATTCATAATCGTAACTGTTATTTATATTTATTGTCGGTCATGTGATAGAGTTAAGTGTTTGGCCCAAAAGATGAATCTAGTGGATAATGTTTGTCCGAAAAGATGAATCTAGTGGATAATGTTTGGCCCAACAGATGAATCTAGTGGATAATGTTTATCCCAACATATAAATCTAGTGGATAATGTTAGGCCCGAAATATGAATCTAGTGGATAATGTTTAGCCCAAAATATGAATCTAGTGGATAATGTTTAGCCCAAAATATGAATCTATAATTAGGAACCTATATTTTTTATTCATTTAAATTTTTAATACGTTAATTTATAAATAATTTCAAATAAATATAAATAGATTTAAGTTATTACCTAATCTCTAATATATTCTTTGAGAAACAATTTAATAAAATAACTTTACTCTCACGTGTTATTAACACAAATATCATGTTTACGTTTTATCATTACATGAAATTTTAAATAAATATATAAATAGACTTAACTTATACGAATAATTATAATATATGTTATTGTTATTAATTTGGTTAAAATATTAATATTTTTTATTAAACTAACCAAAAAATACTATTAAATTCATGAAAAATAATTATTTTTCTTTTTTAATTTATATATACAAAAATTAATGTTAAAAGTAATTTTAAATAAAATTTAAAATTATATAAATATTTAATTTATATTTACTAATAAAATATAATTTACGAATATTTTTTCTCACGCATGGCGTGGATATAAATCTAGTTGACAAATATGAGAAATAAATTGGCTATATAATGTCTAGGAACAGTAAATATATGTTATAACGAAGATTTAATTAAAGTGTATAAAAATCTTATATTGGAAATTGAAAAATTTATACATTAGTATACAAAGTTAATTGATCAATCCACTCATTGTGTATTGATAAGTTTGAAACCATGATTCTTAATATGATATCAAAATCCAAAATTGCCCAAACACACCATTTTCTCATAAATAGTTTCTCACATTCTAAATGACATATATAAATAGCATATCTTGTTGTGATATTTTCAAAATGATGTATTGTCCTTTTTTTATCTAGAAAAGGCATTAAAATGTATAAAAATTCAGTAGTGGAAATTGGATATCTCTATATTAACATATAAAGTTCATGTGTCAGTGCATTCATCTCTAATTGATTCATAATAAATCTCAAACTTCTATGGACACATCATTTTTTGTTCAAAGGAAATGACGTAATCTCTTTCTACTTTCTTTCTCCTCTTTCGGATTTTTGGATAGTTTGATCATGTGTGGTAAAAAGACTAAATTTTTCATAAAGATTAAGCATAACCCATATATATAAATGGGCTGAATTTTGGGTCATGCATATGGTTTCTTCAGGAAAAATGGAAAAATGCACGACTACAACCTCAATCTAGCGTGGTGGCTTTGGACAAGCGGCTTCAATGCGGAATTGGGCAAAAGCGACATGGTCACTGTTGGCAGCCATGAAGAATGGGTATTTCTATTGGTAGACATTTCCCGTACCAAAAACATAAGAGGACATGGATGTTCGAGAACATCTCAAAAACGCTTTGGAAAAAATGAAGACGACAATAGTTATATGAAACTTTTCCAACACGATTTGGATTCAAATTAATGCCCATATAAAAATATGTAAATTAATCTATGTTTTACAAAAAAACTAAAATAATAAAACATTGTTTAAACGAAATTTCTATTTTTAATTATGACATCTTTAATTTCACGATTGTCTTTTTATCTCCTCACATGTTCACATTTTTCAACATTTTACTTCTTCCCATCAACCGTTAACTTTTCTATGCATCTTATATGAATCTTGAAATTTGTGAAACCTTCAATAGATGAATTAGATTTTGAAAATAAGTTGTTCAATGATTAGTCTATTTTATTGTTATTAAAAAAATTATAATAAAGTGTTGTTAGGTTGAAACTTTGAATGTGAGTTTCTTTATATTTATAGCTTATGGATATTTTTAAATATTTTTATTCTATGAAGCACGTATATTTCTATTGGTAAACGTCTTTCATGCCAAAACGCAGCAGAGAACAAGACACTTCGGCGACGACATGGAAACTTCCCCAAAAATTTTCGGAGAAAATAAGGATGACAATAGTTATCACTTATCAGAGACCTTTAGACTGTTAGAGATCAAAATTGGTATGTTTGTATAGAAATACTTTTTTTTTTTTGTTAAACAAAAGCTTTAGTTTTTTTTTTTTATTATTTCACAATTCTTGCATTTACACCTTCTGCATTTTATATTACTTTTCTGTAAGAATACTATTTCTACAGCACTAAGAAGCTGAATAACGGTAAAAATATACATTAAATAAAATAATAAAAAATAAAGATCAGAAATAATATTTTTTAAAATTTTTATTTCAAAATTTAGTATCATTAGTTTAAATTTTCATATCAGAAATTTAATATTAAAACATGTTAAAAAAAATTTATATTAAGAAAAAATTAAACTCGAAAATGAAAAATAAAAATCCAAACACAATATTTTAATTTTATTTTTAGTTTATTTATAAAAATTAATTATTTTTAAATAAAAATTTATATTATTTTAGAAAATTTATTAGAATGTGTTAAAAAATTTAAAAATTTAAAATCTGTTATTTTAAATTATTATTCAAATAAAAGTACTAATATAAAATTATAAAAAACTAATTAATTAAAATAATGTGATGGTTATATAATGTTCTAAACTATAATTATACAAGAGTAATACTTTAAAATAGCACATTTTAAAGTTTCATTCCAAATCTCGCATCCCAAAATTAAATTCCCAAAAATAGCACAAATATTTATGTAAAAATACTTATTTATTTTAAATATATTATACATAAACTTAAAGTATTATATTTAGGTTTATTTTTTCCAATTTAGAGTTTAAATTTTTTCTATTAAAATATAGTTTTAATGCATTTTAATCTTAAATTTGTGTTATTGTTAGAAATTTAAACTAATGATACTATTTTTGAAATAAAAACTTAAAAAGTGTTATTTTAGATATTTGCCCTTTTATATTTTTTTATAATTTATTTTATAGATTTTTTATACATTGTACCGTGGTAAAATTATAAATAATAAAATAACAAAGAAAGAAAAAAGAAAGAACCTGGAAGATTGTCATTTTCATGGAATAAGAGATTTCAGATTTTTAGTGTCATTTAAATATTCAAAATTTTCATTAATCTCAATTAATATAAGCCATAATGAATGGTGAAAGTTACAAAAAATAATATATTAAAATCAATCATTCTTAATTAAGTTCTTGACTACATTTAACTATTTTCAATGAGAATTATTCACTTTTTGGACCAAGTTAAATTATGATCAATTACGAAAGAAAGATTTAATACAAAAGAAAGATAATTTATCCAAAATCTTTTTATCCAAACCCACACCCAAATTCGAACAGAAGTCGAACTCCTCTCACCATGTCTCAGTATGCACCGGCTGAAGCAGCATCTCTCTCTCGTTAGGTTTCAACTATCCAGGATCCGTCATCGAATGACTTTTTCCTAAATGAAGAGAGGGTAAATAAAGAGGAGGTAAACTGGTAATTTAAAATAAAGGACCAACAGTTGAAGAAGTTGAAGTCAGTAAGGGCCCAAAGGCGGATGCTACTGGGGGAAGAATCAGAGGGTTTCAATCTTTATACACTCATCGAAGATAGGAACAACAGTGCATCTTAGGTGACGAAAAAAAGAAGTGCATCTTAGGTCACATCAATGTTCTCTATTTGTTGGAATGCTAACATCCAGGCCATTTCTTATGATGCAAATGATCTGCCTTCTTCGTATTCCCGTGCACGTATGCTTTAGCTCTTCTTACCTGCAAATTCAACATTTTCAATTTAACATTACATTCCAGGCAGCTCTTTTGATAAAATATTACCGCCCCCACCCCTCCCCCCAAAAATCAACTGATTTGATTTACCACTACTATTGGAGGGAATCCTTTCTGCAGTTCAAGTCTGTCGAATCCTTCTTCAGAAAACAAACATTTGTATCCATCCACAGCAGGGTGCTCGCTGCTCAAAGCATGACAACAATTTTAGATGATGATCGCCATTGCTATCTTCTTTGACTAACAATTGCTTTCTACTATATGCTGAAAAAATACTCACTTCACAAGGTATGTGAAATTTCTGTTTCGCAACTCCTCCACCACTATCTCTTCTTCTTTTGAGTATCTGTGTTGGTCAAGAAAATTTATAGTTAAACAGTTACCTTCCTCAGATATTCAAATAATTCCTTTCCTAATTAATTGTATTCAATCTCCAAGTCTCTAGCATAGATGGGTGTTTACAAATGGCAAGTTGTTTTCCGGGTACTTTGATGTCTCCTTTACTTCTACCAACATTTTAAAACGGGGTAAGACAGCTAAATAAAATAGAAAGAAGCATCAACCTCACCTCCACGGAATATCATCTTCACAAAAACGAGATATTCCATTCATAGCACCAAAAGTGTCTATGTGAACCCACTCTTCTCCCACTACATTTGCAGGATGGCCTGAGAAATATGGAAGGCACCAGGTAAATTAATCAAGTTGTAGGCATATTATCAACCAGATGTAGATAGACACCACAAAACAAAGATGGGTACGTATATTAAAATGGCATGTGAGAGAAACAAACACTAACTAGCATATTTTCTTGTTTGATACCCAAGCTGCAGCAATAACCCGAAACCCAGAAACAAAATAAGTCACTCACTTATCTGTAGAATCTTAAAAGAAATTTGCCGATTTAAAAAAATTCGAAAATTACCTACAGTTCAACGAAATCATTCAAACAGTTGAGATCAAAGACGGGTCGAACACGAGTTAAACACAGGTCGGACGCGGGTTAAACACGAGTCGGACGCAGGTTAAACACGGGTCGGACGCGGGTTAAACACGGGTCGGACGCGGGTTAAACACGGGTCGGATGCAGGTTAAAACACGGATCGGACGAGAATCAAACACAGATCGCACGCTTGTCAAATACGGATCGGACGCGTGTCAAACACGGATCGAACGCGTGTCAAACACGGATTGGACGCGGATCAAACACGCGTAAAACACGGGGCGGACTCGGGTTAAACACGGTTCGGACTCGAGTTAAACACGGTTCGGACTCGGATAAACACGGTTCGGACACTGGTTAGACATGGTTCGGACACGGATTGGACACTGGTCAAACACGGTTCGGACGCGATTTATCATGATAACCGACATAAAATGACATAGAAATGTGTGCCAAAGCGCGTTAAAACCGTGTATAAACCACGGTTAAACCGTGTCCGTACTGTGTAATTTTTGGTATGTTTATATGGACTTCTGGCAATATGTACGGCCCATAATCTAATAGAAATGACTACTAAAGAATCTTTATGATTTTTCTTCCTATGAGTCACATTTTAGACGTTAATTATAATATAACGAACACAGATAAAAGAGATATTTACGATTAGATAAATTATATTCAAATATTTAATTAAATATTCATATTAAAAAGGTCAATTAGCAAAAATAAACTTTTTTAATTTTTTGTTTCAAATATATCATCATTAATTTAAATATTCAAAAATAACATAAATTTAATATTAAAATATTTCAAAACTTATTTCGAATAAGGAAAAGTTAAATTAAAAATTAAAAACAAATCCAAATATAATATTTTAATTATATTTATAATTTATTTATAATAAATATGTATTCTAAAAAAGTAATTTATATAATTTTAAAAATTTTAAATTTATACTGTTAAATTTGGAATAAAAATTTTAAACATACTATTTTAAAATATTACTTTATTTAAAAAAAAAAATATATATATAACATAAAACAACAAGAGTCCAGTTTATCAAATTTATCAAGTTATAAATTTAAATAAAATCTAATTATAAATATTATAAAACAATAAAAATATTTTTTTTCAGTTTATTATTCATGTCGGTACACTATATATTATGAAAAAATTAACAAATATTAATGCGATTATCATTTGTAAATAACCAAAAATTAAATTGGCTCAACAAACATATACATATGTCATTTTTTCAACGTGTCGGCCCACTTACCCTTGAAATATTTTTTTTTCTGGATCGATTAAGTTCACACGCATGCGCCGTTTAACATGACATGTTCATCTCTTCTTTAAATCATAATGTGGTTCAAAGAGATCTATCTTTAAATCATAAATCATTTCGCTTATTTATGTTTCGTAGCTTGTAATATCCAAAACGCCATGATCGTTCCCTTTATGACAATATGTTTCCCATATTGTGGTACTTCAAAGTATCAACATAAGCAATCTTTGTGAGATTATGTGGTTCTTATAACAAATTTCAGCATTTGCCATTATCCGGGGTTTCGGCCAATTCATACATGAACTTTGGCATGTGGTTACGATTCGATAACGAACTTTGTTGCTGTGCACTTTCATACATCAACTTTCTATTTAGTCCATAACATACATTAACTTGAGTAATTAGTATAAAACATACATTAGTGTTTAACGATGTTTATCTCACCGTTAATCATCGTTGACTAGGATGACACGTCAGCGACGACATCGTTTCATTAAATGACTTTAACGATCGTGACTTAAAACCCCTTTTCTTCTTCCTCCTTCGTGTATGTGACATGAAATTAGGGTTTAGGGAGGAAAAAATCCAGAAAATTTTGTCTCCCCCTTCCTTTCTTCCCCAGCCCGAACGAGAATGGCAGAAATTTTGCTTCATAACCTTTTCTGGAAAATTAAAATCGAAATTTTGCTTCATAACTCGACCAAATCATCACTATGATCGAAATTATGGTTTTCGTTTCGAGATTGCGTACCTGGGTCAGATGGAATCAGGTTCGAACGCCAATTCTCATCACCTATAATCTTCTTCCTCAGTGAATTACGTCGCCTTGAGGTCTCACCGAACCGAGCCGAGACTCGGAGAATTGAAGCGCGATGATAGTAGGAAAATTTGGAAATGGGCAAGTTGAATCGATGTTGGTTTCTCTTGTTAGTGACTTTCCTGTTGGATTTTGAAGACAGAGACGAGAAATTGAAGAAACCATTAGGAAGAGCAGAGTTCAGAACCTCCATTGATGGGACAAGGATCAAACTACAATCCCTTTTTTGAAGTGAAGGTGTCAAAACCCCAAATCCATGTATCACAACCTAGTAACAAACTACCACCTTAAATCGTAATGCCTATATAAATCAAGACCACTGTTAGGCATTATAATCATGCTGCTTTTCAAAGCACCTACGACTATTTGAACCTGCAAAGTGTAAATCCATGTATCACAACCCAGTAGCGGCCATGAACCATGATGGATTTACCATCCAAACATGTCATGCAATCAAATCAAACAGTCCTAGCGCAGAAAATTAGTTGGGGCTTTTGAAAAGCACTATAAATAGTTTGGAAATAAAGTCATATGCCAAGGGATGATGTCCATACGCCCCCATCATTCCCGCATAATATGGATCCTGGTATGGGTTTGAGGAAGCCCATCCCTGCAAGATTCATAAACGAAACACAAATTGTAAGGAATCGGAGCTAAAAAGTATTGAAAGAACTGATAATTATCAGCCAAATCAAAGATATTGGGATATTACTACTGTATGACCAACAAGTTGAGGGTGAAGAGGTTGTGTAATTCTGGGATGCAGAAGTTCTTGATTTTTGTTACTGTAATCTCCAGCTGCATATAGACATACACTTGGTGAAACGAATAAGAAAAAAACAACTTTAGGCAAATCTGCAATGCTTAGCACTGAGAGAACAAATCAATGCACCTGACTGTGGAGACGTGTGACCTCTGATTCCTTGTTAACATTACTATCTCTATTGGATGGTGACTTTGCACCATTGGATTCCCAATTATGTTTCCTTTCCACTGGTATTGATTTGGAAGAATAATCTCCAGCTTCCACAAATGAATCTATACTGCACACAGCAGCAGCAGCACGTTGCCAAGGGCTTAAACTGTTTATAGATGATGACGATGTATGATTCACATCTGAAACGATCTTGTTCCCACGGTCAGCTTTTGAATTAGGGTTCAAAAAAGACAAAATGAAATGCGACGTCGTTTGGAGTTCAGAAAATAACCATTAAAATGACGTTGTTTAGGGTCCAGTCATTACCAATTTAATTAAAATTAGCCACCTAATATCTGACTCAGCATCATTAACGGATTGACTAACTCCGTCATGGTCAACGTATGTTATAACTTACGGAGCATAGTTATTGTATGTAATGGCACATGTATAAAGTTAACTAACGAATTATAACTAAGAGATAAAGTTCACGTATGAAATGACCGATTCCCCCAATGATTCTTAAACCTTTTGATATGTATGTATTGCTCTCTATAACACATTACACATGTTTAGGGAAGAAATTTGGAGCACTGGAAAGGAAGAAAGAAAAAATATTATTTGTTTGCAAATTAAGAAGGAACCGGATTACACTAAATATAAACAAAATAAGAAATTGAGTTATGCATAATGCATACCATGTATAGATTCATTGTGGAAATATATAATTATGAGAAATAAAGAGATGTATATTTTAGTCTAAATGGAAAGAAATAAACTGAAATGGCAACATATTGCTGTTTACAAACTAAATATAACAAATTTAGAGAACTGGACATAGCAAAATATCAACATAAATTATCACATGGAGAAAAAATATTATCAGGTTTTTCCATGCAAATTGTGTATATGTTGAGCATATTGACATGTGCCCAATTCATATAAATACTCAACAACTTCGCGAAGATAGTGTGTGTGTCTGTGTGTTCACATATTTACATATGTGCGTACGCATATGTCCGTACATATCTCTTTTCATTCTTTCCTTTTCTCTGACGTTGCTTGTGACTTTTAGTAATTACAGACTTATTTGCGTTAATTATAATTGTAGTACTCGCGTCTTTGTGTACACACATATATGTATATATATATATATATTCATATGTATTGTAGTATTTTGTTTAGATTGGTAACCTGAAAACTTCTCTTGCTTGCAGATTTGAAGTGTCAGATATTTTGTTCAAAGATTTCAAGGCGGAAATAGTTCGTGTGTAAGATAAAATTCAATCACTCAATCGAAATTGACGTAACTTACAAAGAAGATAGATAAAGACTGTGAAATGCCAATGCATTGTTCGATTCGTCCAGAAAGAAATCAAAGACGATTATTTTCTAACAAGGAAATGAAATTGTTGCATGAAAAAAATATAAAAGATATGTATCCTATGTTATATGTAATAATAGGAGGAAATGAACGATCACCATGGCGTTTTGGATAATACAAGATACGAAACATAAATATGCAAAATGATTAATTTATAGTTTAATTAAAGAGTAAAAGTCATGCCTACATGATCATTTGTCTTTATATAATTTCTGATTGACTATATATGATTTATGGAGATTGCAGGTCTCTTCCAATATAAAGATTTAGAACAATACCAAGCAAATAATGTCGACTCTTGTTGTGGATCAAATACTTGGCCAAGGAACAGGTGACATCCTCTAATAATCTTATCAAAGTTCTTTTCTATGAATTAATAAATACTAATTTGACCTTATGCTAAACGCATCGGGAACCAATATATGTTGTTGCCAGTGGCAGATTTATGTATGTGGAAAGACAAGAAAAAATCAGGGATGATACTTGTGATGGCAACACTTGTATGGGTACAGTTGGAGATCATGGAGAGCCGATTTATACCACTTGTCTGTTCTATCATGTTACTCCTCATGCTCATCCTTTTCCTCTGGGCCAAGTTTGGACAACTCTTCTTCACTCGGTACCTACCAAATACAAATAATACATGCTTCTTTTTCTACCGTTTCATTAGTACCAAATTTTGTGGAATGAATGAATGAAAAAACAAAGAAGCTTATGTTTTATTCAAGGAAACCTCCCACTCCCGAAGAGATCAAACTAGCACTTACAGCCTTATTTTCAAAGATGGAGGGACTTCTCTTGATGATGTATGAGATTGCATATGGGAAAGAGATCAAAGCTTTTCTCTGGGTGAATACTTGCGAACCACGTAACACTATTTTTTTGTGAATCCAATCCTTTGTTCATTCATAGATTTCGTGCATGTCGCAGAACATCTTTTATGTGGCCATCATTGACACCGTTGGGAGCTACATCAATCTCGTAACATTCTTGTATATATGTAAGATGATCACTATTACCTGAACCTGTCCTCTCATTCTCTCTCTCCCTCTCTCTTTTCTTAATAATAAATGTTTATCAATCACACGCTTCCAGGCTTAGTCTGCTCCATGACGATACCGGTTTTGTACCTGCAATTTCAAGAGTTCATTGACAATTTCATCGGGAAGGTATCAGAAGAGAAGAACAAGTTACTTGAAGTATTTAAATCCAAGGTTGTCAATAAAATTCCTAGGGCCACCAAGGTGGACTAGTCCAGAAATGATTAGCTTATTTTATTTAGATAAGTTCCTTTTAAAAGAAAAGATGCAATACATACTAATAATATGGCAAGCACCTGCACCTCCAAGGGTCAAGTAAAACAAAATAATAAGAACTTTTTGGAGTTGTTGGACTGAACTAAATCGAGCAACATCTTTCTATGGACTGCTACTTACCAAACTATATATTAAATCGATTGACTTTAAAAGTTTCACCTTTGAAGAATACTGGATTGTAAAAGGAAAATGAATATGCTGATTTTTCGTCTCCTGCTGTTCCAACAGCCTTTTCATTGCTTCCCTAAAAAATAATAGGGTTTATGTATCAAAAAGAGAAGAAAACACAGAGAAAGAAGATGAAGATGACTGTAATTACACAGAGCTCTACCCGAGACTTATAGTAATTCCATTCATATGCAAGTGTATTTAAAAGGTTCTGTGTGTAAAAGCGTTTACAACTTATTCTCACCTTGTTGTTTTTTTCTTTAAGCTCTTTGCTCCATCTCTTCTTCAGTACCCGAAATTTTTCTGCTGGAATATCAAGATCTTCAAGAACCATTTCAACGACTAAATCCACCTGCACTAGGAAAAGGGTGGACATTGATGAACAAAGAGGACCAACTGCGTTTATTGACAAAACTGGGCTATGCGGGCAATGGGATATTAAAATAACCATGCTCTTAATTAGAAGTGAATAAAGGCATGGTTTCTTTTTGTGATTCTCATCCGTGAAAGATTCGCGTTCTCGGACAAACTCCCTATGGCAGGTTACAAACTTGGTTTAGTAAAAAGGATGTGTTTGTATACAGAAAGTATATAACTTTTGGTTATAGCTTACTTCCATGGATCATCACCAACATTTCCTCCAGATACCTGCCCTGTCTCTGTAGTCCAGAAAGAACACACAGACTCATACTAGAACAACCTCGATCCCCACATGGTCTGCATCCGGTCAAATTTCAAGCTGATGTGGAAACATATTTGTACCTGGAAGGTTCAGACTCGGAATATAGCTTACCAAACATATTGTCAAGCTGAAGAGCAAGAGTAGAATAGGTTCAGACTCAAAATATTTCTGATGTTTTCAAAACAGTTACCATTGTCGAATGAATTATTTTTTATTTTGTCCTGAAAAACCGAAAACTTCATATGTGTTACTTCACATGTTTTGAGAAATATGTTAAAGTTTTGAAATATGCTTTTAACTATTTTATTCATATCTTGAATATATGTGAGTAGTATACGGGTGGTTTTTTTCGTTCATAAATATCTTCTTTGGTCCAAAAACAAATATCACAAATCGATATTGCATTATTTTTCGAATTGTTTAACTTTAATTATTATAAATATTGATCTAATGGCTCTACTCTACTAATAATGGTTTTATTCAAAGATCTTATGTTGAAAAAATGTTTTCTGATGTTTTCAAAATATTTACCCTTGTCGAATAAATTATATTTTATTTTGTCCCAAAAAACCGAAAATCTCATACGTGTTAGTCCACGGGTTTTGAGAAATATCTCAAAGTTTTAAAATATGTTTTTAACTATTTTATTCACATCTTGGATACATGTGAGTAGTGTACCGGTGATTTTTTCATTTATCTTTCTTGGCCCAAAAACAAATACAGCAAATAAATATTGGATTATTTTTCAAATTGTTTAATTTTAATTGTTATAAATGTTGATCTAATTGCTCTAGTCTACTAATAACTCTTTTATTCAAAGATCTTATGTTGAAAAAATGTTTTCTGATGTTTTCAAAACAGTTACCCTTGTCGAATGAATTATCTTTTATTTTGTCTTGAAAAACCAAAAATCTCATATGTGTTAATCCATGAGTTTTGAGAAATATGTCAAAATTTTCAAATATGCTTTTAACTACTTTATTCACATCTTGGATACATGTGAGTAGTGTACGGGTAACTCTTTCGTCCATAAATATCTTCCTTAGCCCAGAAACAAATATCGTAAATCGATATTACATTTTTTTTCTCGAATTGTTGAACTTTAATTGTTATAAAAGTTGATCTAATGGCTCTAGTTTACTAATAACTGTTTTATTCAAAGATCTTATGTTGAAAAAATATTTTCTGGTGTTTTCAAAACAGTTACCCTTGTCGAACGAATTATCTTTTATTCTGTTCCGAAAAACCGAAAATCTCATACGTGTTAGTACACGGGTTTTGAGAAATATGTCAAATTTTTGAAATATGCTTTTAACTATTTTATTCATATTTTGGATATATGTGAGTAGTGTACGGGTGATTTTTTCGTCCATAAATATCTTTCTTGGTGCAGAAACAAATATCGCAAATCGATATTGCATTATTTTCGAATTGTTTAATTTTAATTGTTATAAATGTTGATCTAATCGCTCTAGTATACTAATAACTGTTTTATTCAAAGAGCTTATGTTGAAAGAATGTTTTCTGATATTTTCAAAACAGTTACCTTTATCGAATAAATTATCTTTTATTTTGTCCCGGCATATCGCAAATCTCATAGGTGTTAGTACACGTGCTTTGAGAAATATGTCAAAGTTTTAAAATATGCTTTTAACTACTTTATTCATATCTTGGATATATGTGAGTAGTGTACGAGTGATTGTTTTGTCAATAAATATCGTCTTTGCCCCAGAAACAAATATCGTAAATCGATATTGCATTATCTTTCGAATTTTTTAACTTTAATTGTTATAAATGTTGATCTAATTACTCTAGTATACTAATAACTGTTTTATTCAAAAATCTTATGTTGAAAAAATGTTTTCTGCTGTTTTCAAAATAGTTACCTTTGTCGAATGAATTATCTTTTATTTTTTCCCGAAAAACTGAAAATCTCATAGGTGTTAGTGCACGGGTTTTGAGAAATATGTCAAAGTTTTAAAATATGTTTTTAACTACTTTATTCACATCTTGGATATATGTGAGTAGTGTACGGGTGATTTTTTCGTCCAGGCGCTATTAAATAAATGGGGGTCTTTCCTTCGCCTATCGTATATTGTATGTATCGGCTTGGCTTCGTCCAAAACTAAAACAAGGAGGCATTCCGGCGGGCGCATGCGTGTCTCAGCGAGCCAACAAACCTGTCTCGAAAATCTCATAGGTGTTAGTATACGGGTTTTGAGAAATATGTCAAAGTTATGAAATATGCTTCTAACTACTTTATTCACATCTTGGATACATGTGAGTAGTGTATAAGTGATTTTTTTTTTGTCCATAAATATCTTTCTTGGCCTAGAAACAAATATCGCAAATCAATATTACATTATTTTTCGAATTGTTGAACTTTAATTGTTATAAATATTGATCTAATGACTCTAGTATACTAATAATTGTTTTATTCAAAGATTTTATGTTGAAAAATTATTTTCTGATGTTTTCAAAACAGTTACCCTTGTCGAATAAATTATCTTTTATTTTGTCCTGAAAAATCGAAAATCTCATAGGTGTTACTCCACGTGCTTTGAAAAATATGTCAAAGTATTGAAATATGTTTTTAACTACTTTATTCACATATTGGATATATGTGAGTAGTGTACGGGTGATTTTTTTTGTCCATAAATATCTTCCTTAATCCAGAAACAAATATCGCAAATCGATATTGCATTATTTTGGCACTACAGGCAAAGACCGTGTGGCGAAAACCCATGATTTTTTCGTCCATAATTATCTTTCTTGGCCCAAAAACAAATATCGCAAATCGATATTGTATTATTTTTCGAATTGTTTAACTTTAATAGCTATAAATGTTGATCTATTAGCTCTACTCTACTTATAATTGTTTTATTCAAAAATCTTATGTTGAAAGAATGTTTTCTGATGTTTTCAAAACATTTACCATTGTCGAATGAATTATCTTTTATGCTTTTAACTACTTCATTCACATCTTGGATATATGTGAGTAGTGTACGGGTGATTTTTTCATCCATAATTATCTTCCTTGGCCCAGAAACAAATATCGCAAATCGATATTGCATTATTTTTTGAATTTTTTAAATTTAATTATTATAAAGATTGATCTAATGGCTCTACTCTAGTAATAACTATTTTATTTAAAGATCTTATGTTGAAAGAATGGTTTCTGATTTTTTCAAAACTGTTACCGTTGTCGAATGAATTATTTTTTATTTTGTCCCGAAAAACCAAAAATCTCATAGATGTTAGTACACGGGTTTTGAGAAATATGTCAAAGTTTTTAAATATGGTTTTAGCAACTTTATTCATATTTTGGATATATATGAGTACTGTACGAGTGATTTTTTCATCCATAATTATCTTACTTGGCCCAGAAAAAAATATATCGATATTGTATTATTTTTCGAATTGTTTAACTTTAATTCTTATAAATGTTGATTTAATGGCGCTAGTCTAATAATAACTGTTTTATTCAAACATCATATGTTGAAAGAATGTTTTCTGATGTTTTTAAAATATTTACCCTTGTCGAATAAATTATCTTTTATTTTGTGCCGAAAAATCAAAAATCTCATAGGTGTTAGTCTACGGGTTTTGAGAAATATGTCAAAGTTTTGAAATATGCTTTTAACTACTTCATTCACATCTTGGATATATGTGAGTAGTGTACGGGTGATTTTTTCATTCATAATTATCTTACTTGTTCTAGAAACAAATATCGCAAATCGATATTGCATTATTTTTCGAATTGTTTAACTTTAATTGTTATAAATGTTGATCTAATGGCTCTAGTCTACTAATAACTGTTTTATTCAAAGATATTATGTTGAAAGAATGTTTTCTGATAGTTTCAAAACATTTACCCTTGTCGAACGAATTATCTTTTATTTTGACCCGAAAAACCTAAAATCTCATGTGTTAGTCCACGGGTTTTGAGAAATATGTCAACATTTTGAAATATGATTTTAACTAATTTATTAACACCTTAGATATATGTGAGTAGTGTACGGGTGATGTTTTGTCCATAAATATCTTACTTGGCCCATAAACAAATATCGCAAATCGATATTGCATTATTTTTCGAATCGTTGAACTTTAATTGTTATAAATTTTGATCTACTAGCTCCGGTCTACTAATAAATATTTTATTCAAAGATCTTATGTTTAAAGAATGTTTTCTGATGTTTTCAAAACAGTTACCATTGTCGAATGAATTATTTTTATTTTGTCATGAAAAACAAAAAATCTCTTACGTGTTAGTACATGGGTTTTGAGAAATATGTCAAAGTTTTGAAATATGCTTTTAACTACTATGTTCACATTTTGGATATATGTGAATAGTGTACGGGTGATTTTTTCCTCCATAAATATCTTCATTGGCTCATAAACAAATATCGCAAATCAATATTGCATTATTTTCCGAATCGTTGCAATTTAATTGTTATAAATGTTGATCTCATGGATTTAGTCTACTAATAACTGATTTATTCAAAGAACCTATGTTGAAATAATGTTTTCTGATGTTTTCAAAACAGTTACCTTTGTCGAATAAATTATCTTTTATTTTATCCCGAAAAACAAAAATTTCGTAGGTGTTTGTCCACGGGCTTTGAGAAAAGTTTTGAAATATGCTTTTAACTACTTTATTCACATCTTGGATATATGAGAGTAGTGTACGGGTGATTGTTTCGTCAATAAATATCTTCTTTGGCCATAAACAAGTATCCACAAATCGATATTGCATTATTTTTCGAATCGTTGAACTTTAATTATTATAAATATTGATCTAATGGCTCTAGTTTACTAATAGCTGTTTTATTCAAAGATCTTGTGTTGAAAGAATGTTTGCTGATGTTTTCAAAACAGTTACCCTTGTCGAATGAATTATTTTTTATTTTATCCCGAAAAAGCAAAAATCTCATTGGTGTTAGTCCACATGTTATGAGAAATATGTCAAAACTTTTAAATATGTTTTTACCTACTTTATTCACATCTTGGATATATGTGAGTATTGTACGGGTGATTTTTTCCTCCAAAAATATCTTCCTTATCCCAGAAACAAATATCGCAAATCGATATTGCATTATTTTTCGAATCGTTGAACTTTAATATTTATAAATGTTGATCTAATGGCTCTAGTTTACTAATAACTGTTTTATTCAAAGATCTTATGTTGAAAAAATATTTTCTGATGATATCAAAACAGTTACCCTTGTCGAAATGAATTATCTTCTATTTTGCCCCGAAAAAGTGAGAATCTCATAGGTGTTAGTCCACGTGTTTTGAGAAATAAGTCAAAAATTTGAAATATTCTTTTAACTACTTTATTCACATCTTGGATATATGTGAGTAGTGTACGGATGATTTTCCGTCCATAAATATCTTTTTTGGCCCAGAAACAAATATCGCAAATCGATAATGCATTATTTTTCGAATCGTTAAACTTTAATTGTTATAAATATTGATCCAATTGATCTAGTCTACTAATAACTATTTTATTCAAAGATCTTACGTTGAAAGAATGTTTACTGATGTTTTCAAAGCAGTTACTCTTGTCGAATTAATTATCTTTTATTTTTTCCCGAAAAACCAAAAATCTCATAGGTGTTAGTCCACGGGTTTTGAAAAATATGTCAAAATTTTGAAATATGCTTTTAACTATTTTATTTACATCTTGCATATATGTGAGTAGTGTACGGGTGATTTTTCTCCATAAACATCTTTCTTGTCCCAGAAACAAATAACGCAATCCGATATTGCATTATTTTTCGAATCGTTGAACTTTGATATTTATAAATGTTGATTTAATGGCTCTAATCTACTAATAAATATTTTATTCAAATATTTTATGTTGAAAGAATGTTTTCTGATGTTTTCAAAACAGTTGCCATTGTCAAATGAATTATCTTTTATTTTGTACTGAAAAAGCGAAAATCTCATAGGTGTTAGTTAGTCCACGAGTTTTGAAAAATATGTCAAAGTTTTGAAATATGCTTTTAACTACTTTATTCACATCTTGGATATATGTGAATAGTGTACGGGTGGTTTTTTCGTCCATAATTATATTCCTTGGCCCATAAAAAAATATTGCAAATCGATATTGCATTATTTTTCGAATTATTTAACTTTAATTGTTATAAATGTTGATCTAATGGCTCTAGTTTATTAATAACTATTTTATTCAAAAAAATTATGTTGAAAGAATGTTTTCTGATGTTTTCAAAACAGTTTACCATGTCGAATGAATAATCTTATATTTTGTAAGGAAAAACCGAAAATCTCATAGGTATTAGTTTGTACACGGGTTTTGAGAAATATGTCAAAGTTTTGAAATATTCTTTTAACTACTTTATTCACATCTTGGATATATGTGGGTCATGTATGGGTGATTTTTTGTCCATAATTATCTTCCTTGGCACAGAAACAAATATCACAAATCGATATTGCATTATTTTTCGAATTATTTAACTTTATTGTATAAATATTGATCTAATGGATCTAGTCTACTAATAAATATTTTATTCAAAGATCTAGTGTTGAAAGAATGTTTTCTGATGTTTTTAAAATAGTTACCCTTGTTGAATGAATTATCTTTTATTTTGTCCCGAAAAACCGAAAATCTCATAGGTGTAAGTCCACGGGTTTTGAGAAATATGTCAAAGTTTTGAAATATGCTTTTAACTATTTTATTCACATTATGGATATATGTGAGTAGTGTACGTGTGATTTTTTCGTACATAATTATCTTCCTTTACCCAGAAACAAATATCGCAAATCGATATTGCATTATTTTTCGATTTGTTCAACTTTAATTGTTATAAATGTTGATCTAATGGCTATAGTCTACTAATAACTGTTTTATTCAAAGATCTTATGTTGAAAGAATGTTTTCTGATGTTTTCAAAACATTTACCCTTGTCGAATGAATTATCTTTTATTTTGTACGGAAAAACCGAAAATCTCATAGGTGTTAGTCCATGGGGTTTCAGAAATATGTCAAAGTTTTGAAATATATTTTTAACTACTTTATTCACATCTTGGATATATGTGAGTAGTGCACGGGTGACTTTTTCATCCATAAATATCTTCCTTGACGTAGAAACAAATATCGCAAATCAATATTGCATAATCTTTCGAATTGCTGAACTTTAATTGTTATAAATGTTGATCTAATGGCTCTAGGCTATTAATAACTATTTTATTCAAAGATCTTATGATGAAAAAATGTTTTCTGATGTTTTCAAAACAGTTATCCTTGTCGAATGAATTATCTTTTATTTTATCCCGAAAAAACAAAAAATCTCTTACGTGTTAGTACACGGGTATTGAGAAATATGTCAAAGTTTTGAAATATGCTTTTAACTACTATTTTCACATTTTGGATATATGTGAGTAGTGTACGGGTGAGTTTTCCTCCATAAATATCTTTCTTGTCTCATAAAAAAATATCGCAAATCGATATTACATTATTTTCCGAATCGTTGAAATTTAATTGTTATAAATGTTGATCTCATGGCTTTAGTCTACTAATAACTTATTTATTCAAAGATCCTATGTTGAAAGAATGTTTTCTGATGTTTTCAAAACAGTTACCTTTGTCGAATGAATTATCTTTTATTTTGTCGCGAAAAACCGAAAATTTCGTAGGTGTTAGTCCACGGGTTTTGAGAAATATGTCAAAATTTTGAAATATGCTTTTAACTACTTTATTCACATCTTGGATATATGAGAGTAGTGTATGGGTGATTGTTTCGTCAATAAATATCTTTCTTGGCCCAGAAACAAGTATCACAAATCGATATTGCATTATTTTTCGAATCGTTGAACTTTAATTGTTATAAATGTTGATCTAATGGCTCTAGTTTGCTAATAACTATTTTATTCAATGATCTTGTGTTGAAAGAATGTTTGCTGATGTTTTCAAAACAGTTACCCTTGTCGAATGAATAATTTTTTATTTTGTCCCGAAAAAGAGAAAATCTCATTGGTGTTAGTCCACACGTTATGAGAAATATGTCAAAAATTTTAAATATGTTTTTACCTACTTTATTCACATTTTGGATATATGTGAGAATTGTACGGGTGATTTTTTCCACCAAAAATATCTTCCTTATCCCAGAAACAAATATCGCAAATCGATATTGCATTATTTTTCGAATCGTTGAACTTTAATATTTATAAATGTTGATCTAATGGCTCTAGTTTACTAATAACTGTTTTATTCAAAGATCTTATGTTGAAAAAGTATTTTCTGATGATATCAAAACAGTTACCCTTGTCGAAATGAATTATCTTCTATTTTACCCCGAAAAATTGAAAATCTCATAGGTGTTAGTCCACGTATTTTGAGAAATAAGTCAAAGATTTGAAATATTCTTTTAAATACTTTATTCACATCTTGGATATATGTGAGTAGTGTACGGATGATTTTCCGTCCATAAATATCTTCCTTGGCCCAGAAACAAATATCGCAAATCGATAATACATTATTTTTTGAGTCGTTAAACTTTAATTGTTATAAATATTGATCCAATTGCTCTAGTCTACTAATAACTATTTTATTCAAAGATCTTACGTTGAAAGAATGTTTACTGATTTTTTCAAAGCAGTTACTCTTGTCGAATTAATTATCTTTTATTTTGTCTCGAAAAACCAAAAATCTCATAGGTGTTAGTCCACGGGTTTTGAAAAATATGTCAAAATTTTGAAATATGCTTTTAACTACTTTATTCACATCTTGGATATATGTGAGTAGTGTACGGGTGATTTTTTCTCCATAAACATCTTTCTTGTCCCAGAAACAAATAATGCAATCCGATATTGCATTATTTTTCGAATCGTTGAACTTTGATATTTATAAATGTTGGTTTAATGGCTCTAATCTACTAATAAATATTTTATTCAAATATTTTATGTTGAAAGAATGTTTTCTGATGCTTTCAAAACAGTTGCCATTGTCAAATGAATTATCTTTTATTTTGTACTGAAAAAGCGAAAATCTCATAGGTGTTAGTTAGTCCACGAGTTTTGAAAAATATGTCAAAGTTTTGAAATATGCTTTTAACTACTTTATTCACATCTTGGATATATGTGAATAGTGTACGGGTGGTTTTTTCGTCCATAATTATATTCCTTGGCCTATAAACAAATATTGCAAATCGATATTGCATTATTTTTCGAATTATTTAACCTTAATTGTTATAAATATTGATCTAATGGCTCTAGTTTTTTAATAACTGTTTTATTCAAAAAATTATGTTGAAAGAATGTTTTCTGATGTTTTCAAAACAGTTTACCATGTCGAATGAATAATCTTATATTTTGTAAGGAAAAACCGAAAATCTCATAGGTATTAGTTTGTACACGGGTTTTGAGAAATATGTCAAAGTTTTGAAATATTCCTTTAACTACTTTATTCACATCTTGGATATATGTGGGTCATGTATGGGTGATTTTTTGTCCATAATTATCTTCCTTGGCACAGAAACAAATATCACAAATCGATATTGCATTATTTTTCGAATTATTTAACTTTATTGTATAAATATTGATCTAATGGATCTAGTCTACTAATAAATATTTTATTCAAAGATCTAGTGTTGAAAGAATGTTTTCTGATGTTTTTAAAATAGTTACCCTTGTTGAATGAATTATCTTTTATTTTGTCCCGAAAAACCGAAAATCTCATAGGTGTAAGTCCACGGGTTTTGAGAAATATGTCAAAGTTTTGAAATATGCTTTTAACTATTTTATTCACATTATGGATATATGTGAGTAGTGTACGTGTGATTTTTTCGTACATAATTATCTTCCTTTACCCAGAAACAAATATCGCAAATCGATATTGCATTATTTTTCGATTTGTTTAACTTTAATTGTTATAAATGTTGATCTAATGGCTATAGTCTACTAATAACTGTTTTATTCAAAGATCTTATGTTGAAAGAATGTTTTCTGATGTTTTCAAAACATTTACCCTTGTCGAATGAATTATCTTTTATTTTGTACGGAAAAACCGAAAATCTCATAGGTGTTAGTCCATGGGGTTTAGAAATATGTCAAAGTTTTGAAATATATTTTTAACTACTTTATTCACATCTTGGATATATGTGAGTAGTGCACGGGTGACTTTTTCATCCATAAATATCTTCCTTGGCGTAGAAACAAATATCGCAAATCAATATTGCATAATCTTTCGAATTGTTGAACTTTAATTGTTATAAATGTTGATCTAATGGCTCTAGGCTACTAATAACTATTTTATTCAAAGATCTTATGATGAAAAAATGTTTTCTGATGTTTTCAAAACAGTTATCCTTGTCGAATGAATTATCTTTTATTTTATCCCGAAAAAACAAAAAATCTCTTACGTGTTAGTACACGGGTATTGAGAAATATGTCAAAGTTTTGAAATATGCTTTTAACTACTATTTTCACATTTTGGATATATGTGAGTAGTGTACGGGTGAGTTTTCCTCCATAAATATCTTCCTTGTCTCATAAAAAAATATCGCAAATCGATATTACATTATTTTCCGAATCGTTGAAATTTAATTGTTATAAATATTGATTTAATGTCTCTAGTCTACTAATAACTGTTTTATTCAAAGATCTTATGTTGAAAGAATGTTTTCTGATGTTTTCAAAACAGTTACCCTTGTCGAATGAATTATCTTTTATTTTGTCACGAAAAACCGAAAATTTCATACGTGTTAGTCCACGGGTTTTGAGAAATATGTCAAAGTTTTAAAATATGCTTTTAACTACTTTAGTCACATCTTGGATATATGTGTGTAGTGTACGGGTGATTGTTTTCGTCAATAAATATCTTCCTTGGCCCAGAAACAAGTATCACAAATCGATATTGCATTATTTTTCAAATCGTTGAACTTTAATTGTTATAAATGTTGATCTAATGGCTCTAGTTTGCTAATAACTATTTTATTCAATGATCTTGTGTTGAAAGAATGTTTGCTGATGTTTTCAAAACAGTTACCCTTGTCGAATGAATTATCTTTTATTTTGTCCCAAAAACCGAAAATCTCATAGGTGTTAGTCCACGGGTTTTGAGAAATATGTCAAAGTTATGAAATATGCTTTTAACTACTTTATTCAAATCTTGGATATATGTGAGCATTGTACAAGTGATTTTTTCGTCCATAAATATCTTCATTGGTCCAGAAACAAATATCACAAATCGATATTGCTTTATTTTTCAATTGTTTTAACTTTAATTGTTATAATGATCTAATGGCTCTAGTTTTATTAATAACTGTTTTATTCAAAGATCTTATGTTGAAAGAATGTTTTCTGATGTTTTCAAAACAGTTACCTTGTCGAATGAATTATCTTTTATTTTGTAAAAAAACCAAAATCTCATAGGTGTTAGTCCACGGGTTTTGAGAAATATGTCAAAGTTTTGAAATATTCTTTTAAACTACTTTATTCACATCTTGGATATATGTGAGTAGTGTAATGGGTGATTTTTTTCATAAATATCTTCCTTGGCCAGAAACAAATATCAAATCGATATTGCATTATTTTTGAATTATTTAACTTTAATTGTTATAAATATTGATCCAATTGCTCTAGTCTACTAATAACTATTTTATTCAAAGATCTTACGTTGAAAGAATGTTTACTGATTTTTTCAAAGCAGTTACTCTTGTCGAATTAATTATCTTTTATTTTGTCTCGAAAATCCAAAAATCTCATAGGTGTTAGTCCACGGGTTTTGAAAAATATGTCAAAATTTTGAAATATGCTTTTAACTACTTTATTCACATCTTGGATATATGTGAGTAGTGTACGAGTGATTTTTTCATCCATAATTATCTTACTTGGCCCAGTAACAAATATCGCAAATCGATATTGCATTATTTTTCAAATTGTTTAACTTTAATTGTTATAAATATTGATCTAATGGTTGTAGTCTACTAATAGCTGTTTTATTCAAAAATCTTATGTTGAAAGAATGTTTTCTGATATTTTCAGAACAGGTACCATTGTCAAATGAATTATCTTTTATTTTGTCCCAAAAAACCAAAAATCTCATAGGGTCCACGGGTTTTGCGAAATATGTCAAAATTTTGAAATATGATTTTAACTATTTTATTCACATCTTGGATATATGTGAGTAGTGTACGGGTGATTTTTTTCATCCATAAATATCTTCCTTGGCGCAGAAACAAATATCGCAAATCGATACTGCATTATTTTTCGAATTGTTTAACTTTAATTGTTATAAATGTTGCTCTAATGGCTCTAGTTTACTAATAACTGTTTTATTCAAACATCTTATCTTGAAAAAATGTTTTCTGATATTTTCAAAACATTTATCCTTGTCGAATGAATTATTTTTATTTTGTCCCAAAAAACCAAAAATCTCATACGTGTTAGTCTACGTACGAGTTTTTGAAAAATATGTCAAATTTTTGAAATATGTTTTTAACTACTTCATTCACATCTTGGATACATGTGATTAGTGTATGGTGATTTTTTCCATAATTATCTTCCTTGGCCGAAACAAATATCAAATCGATATTGCATTATTTTTCAATTGTTTAACTTTAATTGTATAAATATTGATCTAATGGCTCTAGTCTACTAATAACTGTTTTATTCAAAGATCTTATGTTGAAAGAATGTTTTCTGATGTTTTTAAATAGTTACCTTTGTAATGAATTATCTTTTATTTTGTCCCGAAAACCGAAAATCTCATAGGTGTTAGTCCACGGGTTTTGAGAAATATGTCAAAGTTTTGAAATATGTTTTAACTACTTTATTCACATCTTGGATATATGTGAGTAGTGTGTGTGATTTTTTCATCATAATTATCTTCCTTCCCGAAACAAATATCTAAATCGATATTGCATTATTTTTGAATTGTTTAACTTTAATTGTTATAAATGTTGATCTAATGGCTCTAGTTTACTAATAACTGTTTTATTCAAAGATCTTATGTTGAAAGAATGTTTTCTGATGTTTTCAAAACATTTACCCTTGTCGAATGAATTATCTTTTATTTTGTACGGAAAAACCGAAAATCTCATAGGTGTTAGTCCATGGGGTTTGAGAAATATGTCAAAGTTTTGAAATATATTTTTAACTACTTTATTCACATCTTGGATATATGTGAGTAGTGCACGGGTGACTTTTTCATCCATAAATATCTTCCTTGGCGTAGAAACAAATATCGCAAATCAATATTGCATAATCTTTCGAATTGTTGAACTTTAATTGTTATAAATGTTGATCTAATGGCTCTAGGCTACTAATAACTATTTTATTCAAAGATCTTATGATGAAAAAATGTTTTCTGATGTTTTCAAAACAGTTATCCTTGTCGAATGAATTATCTTTTATTTTATCCCGAAAAAACAAAAAATCTCTTACGTGTTAGTACACGGGTATTGAGAAATATGTCAAAGTTTTGAAATATGCTTTTAACTACTATTTTCACATTTTGGATATATGTGAGTAGTGTACGGGTGAGTTTTTCCTCCATAAATATCTTCCTTGTCTCATAAAAAAATATCGCAAATCGATATTACATTATTTTCCGAATCGTTGAAATTTAATTGTTATAAATGTTGATCTCATGGCTTTAGTCTACTAATAACTGATTTATTCAAAGATCCTATGTTGAAAGAATTTTTTCTGATGTTTTCAAAACAATTACCTTTGTCGAATGAGTTATCTTTTATTTTGTCGCGAAAAACCGAAAATTTCGTAGGTGTTAGTCCACGGGTTTTGAGAAATATGTCAAAATTTTGAAATATGCTTTTAACTACTTTATTCACATCTTGGATATATGAGAGTAGTGTACGGGTGATTGTTTTGTCAATAAATATCTTCCTTGGCCCAGAAACAAGTATCACAAATCGATATTGCATTATTTTTCGAATCGTTGAACTTTAATTGTTAAATGTTGATCTAATGGCTCTCGTTTGCTAATAACTATTTTATTCAATGATCTTGTGTTGAAAGAATGTTTGCTGATGTTTTCAAAACAGTTACCCTTGTCAAATGAATTATTTTTTATTTTGTCCCGAAAAAGAAAAAATCTCATTGGTGTTAGTCCACACGTTATGAGAAATATGTCAAACATTTTAAATATGTTTTTACCTACTTTATTCACATTTTGGATATATGTGAGAATTGTACGGGTGATTTTTTCCACCAAAAATATCTTCCTTATCCCATAAACAAATATCGCAAATCGATATTGCATTATTTTTCGAATCGTTGAACTTTAATATTTATAAATGTTGATCTAATGGCTCTAGTTTACTAATAACTGTTTTATTCAAAGATCTTATGTTGAAAAAGTATTTTCTGATGATATCAAAACAGTTACCCTTGTCGAAATGAATTATCTTCTATTTTACCCCGAAAAATTGAAAATCTCATAGGTGTTAGTCCACGTGTTTTGAGAAATAAGTCAAAGATTTGAAATATTCTTTTAAATACTTTATTCACATCTTGGATATATGTGAGTAGTGTACGGATGATTTTCCGTCCATAAATATCTTCCTTGGCCCAGAAACAAATATCGCAAATCGATAATACATTATTTTTTGAGTCGTTAAACTTTAATTGTTATAAATATTGATCCAATTGCTCTAGTCTACTAATAACTATTTTATTCAAAGATCTTACGTTGAAAGAATGTTTACTGATTTTTTCAAAGCAGTTACTCTTGTCGAATTAATTATCTTTTATTTTGTCTCGAAAAACCAAAAATCTCATAGGTGTTAGTCCATGGGTTTTGAAATATATGTCAAAATTTTGAAATATGCTTTTAACTACTTTATTCACATCTTGGATATATGTGAGTAGTGTACGGGTGATTTTTTCTCCATAAACATCTTTCTTGTCCCAGAAACAAATAATGCAATCCGATATTGCATTATTTTTCGAATCGTCGAACTTTGATATTTATAAATGTTGATTTAATGGCTCTAATCTACTAATAAATATTTTATTCAAATATTTTATGTTGAAAGAATGTTTTCTGATGTTTTCAAAACAGTTGCCATTGTCAAATAAATTATCTTTTATTTTGTACTGAAAAAGCGAAAATCTCATAGGTGTTAGTTAGTCCACGAGTTTTGAAAAATATGTCAAAGTTTTGAAATATGCTTTTAACTACTTTATTCACATCTTGGATATATGTGAATAGTGTACGGGTGGTTTTTTCGTCAATAATTATATTCCTTGGCCCATAAACAAATATTGCAAATCGATATTGCATTATTTTTCGAATTATTTAACCTTAATTGTTATAAATGTTGATCTAATGGCTCTAGTTTATTAATAACTATTTTATTCAAAAAAATTATGTTGAAAGAATGTTTTCTGATGTTTTCAAAACAGTTTACCATGTCGAATGAATAATCTTATATTTTGTAAGGAAAAACCGAAAATCTCATAGGTATTAGTTTGTACACGGGTTTTGAGAAATATGTCAAAGTTTTGAAATATTCTTTTAACTACTTTATTCACATCTTGGATATATGTGGGTCATGTATGGGTGATTTTTTTTCCATAATTATCTTCCTTGGCGCAGAAACAAATATCGCAAATCGATATTGCATTATTTTTCGAATTATTTAACTTTATTGTATAAATATTGATCTAATGGATCTAGTCTACTAATAAATATTTTATTCAAAGATCTAGTGTTGAAAGAATGTTTTCTGATGTTTTTAAAATAGTTACCCTTGTTGAATGAATTATCTTTTATTTTGTCCCGAAAAACCGAAAATCTCATAGGTGTAAGTCCACGGGTTTTGAGAAATATGTCAAAGTTTTGAAATATGCTTTTAACTATTTTATTCACATTATGGATATATGTGAGTAGTGTACGTGTGATTTTTTCGTACATAATTATCTTCCTTTACCCAGAAACAAATATCGCAAATCGATATTGCATTATTTTTTGATTTGTTTAACTTTAATTGTTATAAATGTTGATCTAATGGCTATAGTCTACTAATAACTGTTTTATTCAAAGATCTTATGTGGAAAGAATGTTTTCTGATGTTTTCAAAACATTTACCCTTGTCGAATGAATTATCTTTTATTTTGTACGGAAAAACCGAAAATCTCATAGGTGTTAGTCCATGGGGTTTGAGAAATATGTCAAAGTTTTGAAATATATTTTTAACTACTTTATTCACATCTTGGATATATGTGAGTAGTGCACGGGTGACTTTTTCATCCATAAATATCTTCCTTGGCGTAGAAACAAATATCGCAAATCAATATTGCATAATCTTTCGAATTGTTGAACTTTAATTGTTAAAAATGTTTATCTAATGGCTCTAGGCTACTAATAACTATTTTATTCAAAGATCTTATGATGAAAAAATGTTTTCTGATGTTTTCAAAACAGTTATCCTTGTCGAATGAATTATCTTTTATTTTATCCCGAAAAAACAAAAAATCTCTTACGTGTTAGTACACGGGTATTGAGAAATATGTCAAAGTTTTGAAATATGCTTTTAACTACTATTTTCACATGTTGGATATATGTGAGTAGTGTACGGGTGAGTTTTTCCTCCATAAATATCTTCCTTGTCTCATAAAAAAAATATCGCAAATCGATATTACATTATTTTCCGAATTGTTGAAATTTAATTGTTATAAATGTTGATCTCATGGCTTTAGTCTACTAATAACTGATTTATTCAAAGATCCTATGTTGAAAGAATGTTTTCTGATGTTTTCAAAACAGTTACCTTTGTCGAATGAATTATCTTTTATTTTGTCGCGAAAAACCGAAAATTTCGTAGGTGTTAGTCCACGGGTTTTGAGAAATATGTCAAAATTTTGAAATATGCTTTTAACTACTTTATTCACATCTTGGATATATGAGAGTAGTGTACGGGTGATTGTTTCGTCAATAAATATCTTCCTTGGCCCAGAAACAAGTATCACAAATCGATATTGCATTATTTTTCAAATCGTTGAACTTTAATTGTTATAAATGTTGATCTAATGGCTCTAGTTTGCTAATAACTATTTTATTCAATGATCTTGTGTTGAAAGAATGTTTGCTGATGTTTTCAAAACAGTTACCCTTGTCGAATGAATTATTTTTTATTTTGTCCCGAAAAAGAGAAAATCTCATTGGTGTTAGTCCACACGTTATGAGAAATATGTCAAAAATTTTAAATATGTTTTTACCTACTTTATTCACATTTTGGATATATGTGAGAATTGTACGGGTGATTTTTTCCACCAAAAATATCTTCCTTATCCCAGAAACAAATATCGCAAATCGATATTGCATTATTTTTCGAATCGTTGAACTTTAATATTTATAAATGTTGATCTAATGGCTCTAGTTTACTAATAACTGTTTTATTCAAAGATCTTATGTTGAAAAAATATTTTCTGATGATATCAAAACAGTTACCCTTGTCGAAATGAATTATCTTCTATTTTGCCCCGAAAAAGTGAGAATCTCATAGGTGTTAGTCCACGTGTTTTGAGAAATAAGTCAAAAATTTGAAATATTCTTTTAACTACTTTATTCACATCTTGGATATATGTGAGTAGTGTACGGATGATTTTCCGTCCATAAATATCTTTTTTGGCCCAGAAACAAATATCGCAAATCGATAATGCATTATTTTTCGAATCGTTAAACTTTAATTGTTATAAATATTGATCCAATTGATCTAGTCTACTAATAACTATTTTATTCAAAGATCTTACGTTGAAAGAATGTTTACTGATGTTTTCAAAGCAGTTACTCTTGTCGAATTAATTATCTTTTATTTTGTCTCGAAAAACCAAAAATCTCATAGGTGTTAGTCCACGGGTTTTGAAAAATATGTCAAAATTTTGAAATATGCTTTTAACTACTTTATTCACATCTTGGATATATGTGAGTAGTGTATGGGTGATTTTTTCTCCATAAACATCTTTCTTGTCCCAGAAACAAATAATGCAATCCGATATTGCATTATTTTTCGAATCGTTGAACTTTGATATTTATAAATGTTGATTTAATGGCTCTAATCTACTAATAAATATTTTATTCAAATATTTTATGTTGAAAGAATGTTTTATGATGTTTTCAAAACAGTTGTCATTGTCAAATGAATTATCTTTTATTTTGTACTGAAAAAGCGAAAATCTCATAGGTGTTAGTTAGTCCACGAGTTTTGAAAAATATGTCAAAGTTTTGAAATATGCTTTTAACTACTTTATTTACATCTTGGATATATGTGAATAGTGTACGGGTGGTTTTTTCGTCCATAATTATATTCCTTGGCCCATAAACAAATATTGCAAATCGATATTGCATTATTTTTCGAATTATTTAACCTTAATTGTTATAAATGTTGATCTAATGGCTCTAGTTTATTAATAACTATTTTATTCAAAAAAATTATGTTGAAAGAATGTTTTCTGATGTTTTCAAAACAGTTACCCTTGTCGAATGAATTATCTTTTTTATTTTATGAAAAACCAAAAATCTCATAGGTGTTAGTTTGACATGTTATGTCAAAGTTTTGAAATATGCTTTTAACTACTTTATTCACATCTTGGATATATGTGAGTAGTGTATGATTTTTTTTCCATAATATCTTCCTTGGCAAACAAATATCAAATCGATATTGCTTTATTTTTTGAATTGTTGAACTTTAATTGTTATAAATGTTGATCTAATGGCTCTAGTCTACTAATAACTATTTTATTCAAAGATCTTATGTTGAAAGAATGTTTTCTGATGTTTTCAAAACAGTTACCTTGTCGAATGAATTATCTTTTATTTTGTCCCGAAAAACCGAAAATCTCATAGGTGTTAGTCCACGGGTTTTGAGAAATATGTCAAAGTTTTGAAATATGCTTTTAACTACTTTATTCACATCTTGGATATATGTGAGTAGTGTACTGATTTTTCGTCCATAAATATCTTCCTTGGCCCAGAAACAAATATCAAATCGATATTGCATTATTTTTCAATGTTTAACTTTAATTGTTATAAATGTTGATCTAATGGCTCTAGTTTACTAATAACTGTTTTATTGAAAGATCTAATGTTGAAAGAATGTTTTCTAATGTTTTCAAAACAATTACCCTTGTCGAATGAATTATATATTTTTTTATCCCGAAAAACCGAAAATCTCATAGGTGTTAGTCCACGGATTTTGAGAAATATGTCAAAGTTATGAAATATGCTTTTAACTACTTTATTCACATCTTGGATATATGTGAGCATTGTGCAAGTGATTTTTTCGTCCATAAATATCTTCATTGGTCCAGAAAAAAATATCACAAATCGATATTGCATTATTTTTCAAATTATTTAAATTTAATTATTATAAATACTGATCTAATGGCTCTATTGTATTAATAACTGTTTTATTCAAATATCTTATGTTGAAAGAATGTTTTCTGATGTTTTCAAAACAGTTACCTTGTCGAATGAATTATCTTTTATTTTTTCCCGAAAAACTGAAAATCTCATAGATGTTAGTGCACGGGTTTTGAGAAATATGTCAAAGTTTTGAAATATGCTTTTAACTACTTTATTCACATTTTGGATATATGTGCGTAGTGTAATGGGTGATTTTTCTCCATAAATATCTTCCTTGGCCCATAAACAAATATCTAAATCGATATTGCATTATTTTTTCTAATTGTTTAACTTTAATTGTTATAAATGTTGATCTAATGGCTCTAGTCTACTAATAACTGTTTTATTCAAAGATCTTATGTTGAAAGAATGTTTTCTGATGTTTTCAAAACAGTTACCTTTTGTCGAATGAATTATCTTTTATTTTGTCGAAAAACCAAAATCTCATAGGTGTTAGTCCGGGTTTTGAAATATGTCAAAATTTTGAAATATGCTTTTAACTACTTTATTCACATCTTGGATATATGTGAGTAGTGTGGGTGATTTTTTCGTCATAAATATCTTTTGGCTCAGAAACAAATATCACAAATCGATATTGCATTATTTTCGAATTGTTTAACTTTAATTGTTATAAATGTTGATCTAATGGCTTTAGTTTAATAATAACTGTTTTATTCAAAAATCTTATGTTGAAATAATATTTTTTGATGTTTTTAAAAGAGTTAACCTTGTCGTATGAATTATCTTTTATTTTGTTCTGAAAAACCAAAAATCTCATAGGTGTTAGTCCACGGGTTTTGAAAAATATGTCAAAGTTTTAAAATATATTTTAAACTACTTTATTTAAATCATGGATATATGTGAGTAGTGTACGCGTGATTATTTCATCCATAAATATCTTTTTTGGCCCAAAAATAAATATTGCAAATCGATATTTCATTATTTTTGGTATTATTTAACTTTAATTGTTATAAATGTTGATCTAATGGCTCTAGTTTACTAATAACTGTTTTATTGAAAGATCTTATGTTGAAAGAATGTTTTCTGATGTTTTCAAAACAGTTACCCTTGTCGAATGAATTATCTTTTATTTTGTCGAAAACCAAAATCTCATAGGTGTTAGTCCACGGGTTTTGAGAAAAATATGTCAAAGTTTTGAAATATCTTTTAACTACTTTATTCACATCTTGGATATATGTGAGTAGTATGGATGATTTTTTCATCCATAAATATCTTCTTGGCCCAAAACAAATATTAAATCGATATTGCATTATTTTTGAATTGTTTAACTTTAATTGTTATAAATATTGATCTAATGGCTCTAGTCTACTAATAACTATTTTATTCAAAGATCTTATGTTGAAAGAATGTTTCTGATGTTTTTCAAAACAGTTACCTTGTTGAATTAATTATCTTTTATTTTGTCTCAAAACCAAAAATCTCATAGGTGTTAGTCCACGGGTTTTGAAAAATATGTCAAAATTTTGAAATATGCTTTTAACTACTTTATTGACATATTGGATATATGTGAGTAGTGTATGGGTGATTTTTTCATCTATAAATATCATTTTTGGCCAATAAACGAATATCGCAAATTGATATTGAATTATTTTTTGAATTATTTGACTTTAATTGTTATAAGTGTTGATCTAATAGCTTTAGTCTACTAATAACTGTTTTATTCAAATATCTTATGTTGAAATAATGTTTTCTGATATTTTCTAAACATTTTCCCTTTTCGAATGAATTACCATTTATTTTATCCCGAAAAACCGAAAATCTCATAAGTGTTATTCCACTGCTTTTGAAAAAAATATCAAAGTTTTGAAATATATTTTTCACTAATTTATTAACATATTACATATATATGAGTAGTGTACGAATGATTTTTTCGTCTATAAATATCTTCATGGACCCAAAAACAAATATTGCAAATCGATATTGCATTATTTTTGGAATTGTTTAACTTTAATTGTTATAAATGTTGATCTAATGGCTCTAGTACTAATAACTATTTTATTCAAAAGATCTTATGTTGAAAGAATGTTTTCTGATGTTTTCAAAACAGTTACCCTTGTCGAATGAATTATCTTTTATTTTGCTAAAAACCGAAAATCTCTTAGTGTTAGTCCACGGGTTTTGAGAAATATGTCAAAGTTTTGAAATATTCCTTTAACTACTTTATTCAAATCTTGGATATATGTGGGTCATGTATGGGTGATTTTTTGTCCATAATTATCTTTCTTGGCGCAGAAACAAATATCACAAATCGATATTGCATTATTTTTCGAATTATTTAACTTTATTGTATAAATAATTATCTAATGGATCTAGTCTACTAATAAATATTTTATTCAAAGATCTAGTGTTGAAAGAATGTTTTCTGATGTTTTTAAAATAGTTACCCTTGTTGAATGAATTATCTTTTATTTTGTCCCGAAAAACCGAAAATCTCATAGGTGTAAGTCCACGGGTTTTGAGAAATATGTCAAAGTTTTGAAATATGCTTTTAACTATTTTATTCACATTATGGATATATGTGAGTAATGTACGTGTGATTTTTTCGTACATAATTATCTTCCTTTACCCAGAAACAAATATCGCAAATCGATATTGCATTATTTTTCGATTTGTTTAACTTTAATTGTTATAAATGTTGATCTAATGGCTATAGTCTACTAATAACTGTTTTATTCAAAGATCTTATGTTGAAAGAATGTTTTCTGATTTTTTTTAAAATAGTTATCTTGTCTAATTAATTATCTTTTATTTTATCCCAAAAACAAAAATCTATATAGGTTAGTCCACGGTTTTGAGAAATATGTCAAAGTTTAAAAAATATTGTTAAATACTTTATTCACATCTTGGATATATGTGAGTAGTGTGGTGATTTTTTCGTCCATAAATTATCTTCATTGGCCCAAAACAAATATCAAAAGGATATTGCATTATTTTTTGAATTATTTAAATTTAATTGTTACAAATATTAATCTAATGGTTCTAATGTACTAATAACTTTTTTATTCAAATATATTTCATTGAAAAAATGTTTTATGATTTTTTTAATTGGTTATTTTTGTCGAATTAATTATCTTTTATTTTTTCCCAAAAATCGAAATCTCATAAGGGTTATTCCACGAATTTTGATAAAATTGTCAAAGTTTTAAAATTTTTTGACAAATACTTTATTCACATCTTCGATATATGTTAGTAGTGTATAGGTGATTTTTTCGTCAATAAAGATCTTCATTCGCCCAGAAACAAATATCTCAAAAGTTTATTGCACTATTTTTCAAATTTGTTTTACTTTAATTGTTAAAAATATTATTCTAATAGATGTAATGTACTTATAACCTTTTTATTCAAAGATCTTACATTGAAATAATGTTTTCTGATTTTATTGAAATAGTTATCCTTATCGAATTAATTATATTTTGTTTTATCAAAAAACCAAAAATCTCATAGGGGTTAGTCCACGGTTTTGAGAAAATTGTCAAATTTTAAAAATTTGTTAAATATTTATTCACATCTTGATGTATGTGAGTAGTGTGGGTGATTTTTTTCGTCCATAATTATCTTCATTCAAAACAAATATCTAAAAGATATTGCATTATTTTTGAATTGTTTAACTTTAATTATTAAAAATATTAATCTAATGGCTCTAATGTACTAATAACTATTTTATTCAAAGATCTTATTTGAAAGAATGTTTTCTGATTTTTTAAAATAGTTATCTTTGTAATTAATTATCTTTTATTTTAACCAAAACCAAAAAATCTCATAGGGGTTATTCCACGGTTTGAGAAAATTGTCAAAATTTTAAAAATTTGTTAAATACTTTATTCACATCTTATGTATGTGAGTAGTGTGGGTGAGTTTTTCTTCAATAAATATCTTCATTCGCCTCGAAATAAAAATCTCGAAATGATATTGCATGATTTTTCGAATTGGTTAACTTTAACTGTTAAAAATATTAATCTAATGGCTCTAATGTACTAATAACGTTTTTATTCAAAGTTCTTAAATTGAAAAAAATCCTTTCTGATTTTTTTTAAAATAGTTATCCTTGTCGAATTAATTATATTTTATTTTAACCCAAAAAACCAAAATTATCATAGGGGGTTAGTCCACGGGTTTTGAGAAAATTGCCAAATTTTTAAAAATTTTGTTAAATGCTTTATTCACATATTCGATGTATGTGAATAGAGTATGGGTGAGTTTTTCGTCAATAAATATCTTCATTCGCCTCGAAATAAAAATCCCGAAATGATATCGAATGATTTTTCGAATTGGTTAACTTTAACTATTAAAATATTAATGTAATGGCTCTAATGTACTAATAACGCTTTTATTCAAAGTTCTTAAATTCAAAAAAAATATATTCTGTTTATTAAAAAATAGTTATACTTGTCGAATTAATTATATTTTATTTTAACGCAAAAAAACGGAAATTATCATAGGGGTTAGTCCACGGGTTTTGAGAAAATTGTCAAATTTTTAAAAAATTTGTTAAATACTTGATTCACATCTTCGATGTATGTGAGTGGTGTGTGGATGATTTGTTCGTCCATAATTATCTTCATTCGCCCAGAAATAAATATCTAAAAAAGATATTGCATTATTTTTCGAATTGTTTAACATTAATTGTTAAAAATATTAATCTAATGGTTCTAATTTACTAATAACTATTTTAATCAAAGATATTATTTTGAAAGAATGTTTTCTGATTTTTTTAAAATAGTTATCTTTTTCGAATTAATTATCTTTTATTTTATCTCGAAAAACCAAAAATCTAATAGGGATTATTCCAGTGGTTTTGAGAAAATTGTCAAAGTGTTAAAAAATTCTTGTTAAATACTTGACTCACATCTTCGATGTATGTGAATGGTGTGCGGGTGATTGTTTCGTCCATAATTATCTTCGTTCGCCCAGAAACAAATATCTAAAAAGGATATTGCATTATTTTTCGAATTGTTTAACTTTAATTGTTAAAAATATTAAACTATCGGCTCTAATGTACTAATAACTTTTTTATTCAAAGTTCTCAAATTGAAAAAATCTTTTTGATTTTTTTAAAATAGTTATCCTTCTCGAATTAACTATCTTTTATTTTAACCAAAAAACCGAAAATCTCATATGGGTTAGTACACAGTTTTGGAAAAAATTGTCAAAATTTTTAAAAAATTTGTGAAATGATTTATTCACATCTTCTATGTATGTGATTAGTGTATGGAAGATTATTTCATCCATAATTATCTTAATTCGCCGAGAAACAAAAATTATAAAAAGATAGTGCATGGTTTTTTGAATTGTTTTAACTTAAATTGTTGAAAATATTAATTTAATGGCTCTAATGTAATAATAACTATCTCATGCAAAGCTCTTATATATATAAAATGTTTTCTGATTTATTCTAAAATAATTGTCATTATCGAATTAAATATTTTATATTTTAACCAAAAAATCAAAAATCTAATAGAGGTTAATACACGAGTTTGCAAAAAATTGTCAAAATTTTTTAAAAATTTGTTAAATATTTTATTCACATCTTCGATGTATGTAAATAGTATATGGATAATTTTTCGTCCATAATTATTTTCATTCGCAAAGAAACAAAAATTACAAAACGATAGTGTATGATTTTTCGAATCGTTAAAATTTAGTTATTGTAAATATTAATCTAATGGCTGTAATGTACTAATAATTATCACATTCAAAGATCTTATATAGAAAGAATGTTTATTTATTTATTTTGAAAGAGTTACTGTTGTCGAATTACTTATATTTTATTTTAACCAAAAAACCAAAAATCTCATAGGGTTAGTCCACATGTTTTGAGAAAATTGTCAAATTTTTAAAAAAATTTGTTAAATTCTTTACTCACATCTTCGATGTACATGAGTAGTGTATGAATGATTTTTTGCTATATAATTATCTTAATTCGCACAAAAACAAAAATTCCAAAAGGATAGTTCATGATTTTTTGAATTGTTTAACTTTAATTGTTGAAAAT